>JABUQX010098220.1:87500-89801 GCA_015478945.1 Trachelipus rathkii
TATATATATATAATATATTATATATATATATATATATATTATATATATATAGTATATACGGTATATTATATATATATATATTTATATATATATATATATATATATATATAATATATATTTACTTTTTTTTTTACAACCGCCCCAGGAAGGGTCAAGACCCTGTCAGCGTGGCCAGCACTCTTCTGAATCTTTCTCTATCTTCCAAAACTCCATCTTCCCTCAGCTCCTGCATCGGACGGCAATCCATGTCTTCTCAATGATCTCCACGACCTTTCCCATCGTCTTCTTTAGGTCTTCCTCTTGGTTCTTCGTTTTCTCAGGTCCTCCACTCCCATCTCTTTTGGCCATCTTCCTCTTGCATTCCTCTCCAGATGTCCCACCCACCTCAATCTGGCCTGTATCCATCTTATTCAATATAGCCTTCACTTCAACCCTTTTTTCTCTATTCTTTCGTTTCTCTGTCTCTCTCTTCTAGTTCTTTCCCATTATCGCTCTCAAAATGTACATCTCCGCCGACTGTATTCCTACTATCCCTCATTTGTGGTCGTTATCCTGTCTCTGCTCCCTTAATAGTAAAATTCGTGTTAACAGACACCTTCAATATCCGACGCTCTTTTCCACCTCCAACTCATTTTTTGTCTAATCTTTCAGAATGGGATAACACTGCTCTTACTGCTCTCCCGGACCATACTGAGGCTTCTACTTGTATCTCTTGTACATTGCGTCCCTCTCAGTCCAAATACTCCAACAAATACTTACTATTTTCCACCAATTTATCTCAGTCTCCTCCACCTCTATTCCCAACTCTCTCTCTCCTTCTTCTCTACTGACCACCATGATATCCGCCTTTTTTTGTGTTTATATTCAAGCCGGCCTCTCTCAGCCTGTTGGCAAACTTAATCAACTACCTGTCTCCTCCAACCTGTTCTTCCTCTTAAAGTCTCTGTGTCTCCTTTTTCGCCTTATATATCGGCACTATACTTGACTTTCCCCATCTCTTCTGGTACTTTCACCCTCGTTCAACTATTAAACAGTTATTCAAGAATTTCTTCTTTTCTTTCTCTCCTCCTCTTTTAAATCAATCTTGGGAATCCCTCTTCAGCGCCGTGCCTTTAACTTCTTCAATCGTTTGCCAGAGCCATCTCCTAATTCTTCCATAGTTATCGATCTCCCCATCCTCACCTTCTCTCGCTTCTACATCTCTTCTTCTCCTATTCCCCCCCTGTTCACTTCACATATAGCAGTCCACTGAAGTACTCCGTCCATCTCCTGTTTGTGTCTACTGATTTCACCAAAACTTCTCCTTGCTTATCCTTGATGTTGCACACTTTCCCCCTCTTTGATCCCTCTATATGTTTTTTTTGCCGGTCTAAAATCACGGTGCAAGTGCTCGGGGGACTGAAACCTCTCGCATTTCCACCACCCTTGCGGTCGCGGCCCTCGTATCAACAAGGGGTACCTTGCTCTCGCATGAGTCGTTTGGCGTTGGTAATTTGAAAACCCCCAGACTGTTCGTCGCGGTGCCTCTTTCTTTCCAGGGCTACTTCTGTTCTGTGGAACTCCTGCCTCCTTCTGTTTTTCCAACTGTATTTAATCTTCGACCTCTTTAGAAGCCCCGTCTGCGCTCACTGAGAGATTATGCGTTAAGCTGGGGATTGGATGGGTTTCTAATGTTTTTTATCTTCCTGCCCCTCCTTGAAAGGGCGAGCCCGTGAAGTGGTGGTTGACGTGTAAAAAAAAAAAAAATTATTATCAGTGCTTGCAAGCAAATAATTATCAGCCCGCCGTCTCCTCACAGTCGAGAAACGGTATTTTTTAAGTGTCAGTGATGTAAGCACCCGCCAACGAGGAACAGCTCCTCGCCAGAAGTACTAGTGAAACGCATCACAATTTGAAGAATCTTTTGAATTTGAGTCATTGAATGAATATCTATCTTTTCTTAAAGGAGTAAATTTATTATTATGTCTGTTGTTGAATAATAGCAGTTTTTTGTTTTACTTTTGTCTTTTCGGCTGATTAATTGAGGTCTCTTTTTTTTTCATCATTATTTTTTTTAAAGAACATATATTGTTGCTAGTTAAAGAATCTTCTTGTAAATGTAATCATGTAAAACATATAAGCTAGTAGCTAAACTTTTGTTACGTCTTAATGGAAATGGAATGGAATTTTTTTTGAATAAACACAAACGTAAAAAAGTTATTAATTATATTGCATTATTATTACCTTAAGATACTAATTTTTTAATTTCTAAAAATAAATATACTGGGCAACACCAATATGAAATACTGACTACAGTATTTG
>JABUQX010098221.1:10000-25000 GCA_015478945.1 Trachelipus rathkii
ATCCATACTTCGATACTACCTGTCTTCTTCAACAACTATCAGTGGGATTCAGCGTTCAAGCTAATCCAAAACTTGGAGGGGAAGTTGATTGGTACGTCAATCCATTCTCTACTTCTTCTCATAGAGTGCGCTTTCGGACTTTATCCTTGCTGTAGGAACTATCTGGTATAAAGAATAATCCCTGTGCGCTTGTAAACAGTTTCCATAGAGTGCTATGTCGGACTCTATATTTTTACTATGGGAAGCTATCTGAAATGGCCAGAGTAGGTCCTTTTCTTAACAAAATCAGCTTCATAGAGTGCTGCTCTATTTTTATTCGTTTCCTCTCACTCTAATTTCTAGGAACACTTGCGGTCCCGACCTCTATGAGTGTTTTGTTCACGTGGCGAACTATGTTTTCTACAAACTTATTTTGAAAGGAACGTACTTGTGAAGTTCCTTGAAAGGAAATGGGGACTTCTTGCCCTTCCTTATCTAATAAGAACTTATCTCTTCTTGTCAGAGCTATAAACCTTCATTCATCTTTCTCACAGAGATTAAATTTTCTGTGATTTCACTGCCCTAAATACCTGGGACTTTTAATAACTAATGCTAATTTTACCGTCTATTTGTACAACTAAACCTAATAGCGAGGGCTTGTTCTCACTCTTTCTGGTCCCCTATTATCTGAACAGAAAATCAATACAAAGCTTGGTCTTCCTTCTTGCCCAAATCTTAGTTTCTAAGTGACTCTCTAATTCTTGGGCAACTCGTAATACAACCTTTTGTAATTACTCCTTACGCATTAGCCGTTTTCCCGACTCAAAAGATAAGCATTCGTTCATCCCGTTTTTATTATTTGGAGGGTGTCCAACCTCCTTGTAATAAATATCTATTGGGCTTAAGTGCTACAGACAATTTGAACTTGGAACAATGGAAACTTGTTACAAAAAAAAATAAAAACAAAAGAAGTATGAATTGAAATGAATCTGTATTTGACTTCTTCAATTTAAAATATTTCTAACTAAAAGGTGTCCACTCCTTAATAGAAACCATTTCAACCTGAAATTGTCATCCTGTTTGGATTCAACCACTCATTCAAACGGCTGGGAATGAAATGCCTACTCAACACTTCAATGTTAACCTAACCCTGTTTGGTCTGTCTGATCCACTTATTTGAGGTAAAGAATGAAAGCTACTCTGGTAAAAATTCCCTTTCAACCTCGATTAAAAGTTCCAAAGTAGTTTCCTATCCAACAAGTGCCCGACCGGTTTATTCTTTAACCTGTCCAGATTCTAAAGTTCTTGGTGTAAGCCTTGGCAAGGAAGAATCATCCCTTGTGCTTTCCTCAGTGGACTTGTTTACAATTTAGAATCTCTTATGAGCAATTGATCATACTCTTTCGATTCTTATCGACCAATTTAAGATCTTTTTAAACCTAAACCTAAATTCTAATCTAAGTTCTATATCGTTAATATAGACTTGCAAACTTTCTAAATCAAATAGAATGAGATAACTGAGTGAAATAACTTGTTCTTTTCAAAAGACGAACAACTAAGCAATAATAAAAACATAAATTGATCACATTTCCTTGGGTTCTTTAATTAACTGAACTTACTTTCACTTCCAAACTTTATACATAAAACAACTGTTCATATCTTCTGCCAAGAGTGATGAAATAATAACTTTTGAAAAGAAAAACAACATTATTGCAACAAAAATGAAACAATAAAAAGCACCAAATGAACCAATAATAAAACTTGATTGCATTCTTTTAACTTTTCGAGTTAAAATGAACTTGACTTGCTTCCTTTCCGACTTATTTAAACAACTAATCAATCTGCTGCTTTGCTTCCTTGTAAACGATGGTCCCATCGTTTTCTGGTCAGCTGGGCACTAAATCCATCAATTCAAAGCAGTGTTCAAATCTAAGAACATAAACGGCGCAGAATGAAAATATAGGTATATATATATATAGGTAGTATATAATATATATATATATATATATATATATATATATATATATATATATATATATATATATTTATATGTATATATATATGTCTTATTAAAAAGTGAGGACTGACAGGGTTTTTTACTTATATATCATGTGTTGGCTTTGATTGGAAGCGCAGCGTTTGGTCTCCCAACCAGCGGGGCATGACACTCTGCGCACACATTTATACTGGGTCTTCCCTTTACTACTAAGGTTGTTGTTACACACGGCGCGAACAACTAAGGCTGCCCTCCCAACTGCTAGTACCCTAAACCAAAACATGCGATGTACATCGGACTGTTATTTATCATGATTGTCTGGTAAATACACGATAAATAAATACTACTGATCTTTGGAGGTCTTTGTTAGAAAGAAAATCACAGGGGAGACTTTTCGATCCCAAACCTGCAACTTCCCTTTAAAGACTCATACATGGTTGCGTATATGAGCGTTATTAGTGATCGGTAGAATTTATTACCTGTTTCCGGGTACCAGAGTTATCTTTTCGAGAAAGAGAAAGAAAGATGTTATATATATATATAGCATATATATATATATATATATATATATATATATATATATATATATATATATATATATATATATATATAGGTATAAAACTGCATTTAGGCAAGCTGCTATTTCAAGCAACTGATTTATAACGTATATTATTCTTTACCTTACTTTTAGAAGTGGGCTGACTTGATTAATTCCTTTCATCAAAAGAGATGTGATAATTAGAGGGTGAGCATCTTTCACCAACTCGCTCTTTTCATCAAACTACCAATGAGGAAGAAAGGTTTCCTCTACGAAACTCCTTCACTTTCCTTCCTTCGCTAACCGCCGCTTGTTTACAAAATTTTCGGACGACGCTTGTAGCTTGATCATATCTGAAAGACACAAGAGCTATCAACGTTTATGTTCCTTTGGTCTGCCAAACATGGATCTGAAATTTCCGGTTCATTCTCTGACTATCTTAGCAAAATATAAGCCATTTTTTAACCTTAATGGTAGAAACTGAATAAGAAGATTGAATTTTCTCGAAATATCAACCAGATGCACACACACAACATGATACACAAAACGCATATATATAGATATATATATATGTAAGTATATATATATATATATATATATATATATATATATATATATATATATATATATATATATATATATATATATATATTAGGTAAAGTAGAGATAAGAAGGTTAAATGTAAAGTATAAGAAGTTATAACATATATATATATATATATATATATATATATATATATATATATATATATATATATATATATATATATATATATATATATATATATATATATATATATATATATATATACATACTTAGAAAATTTATGACTTTAGTAACTTCTGTTATCATATTCTATTTTCATTTAAAAACACTTAGCGCCACATTAAGGTGAATAAATTATAGTTTTAAACAAAAACTAAACCATCTCAGTATTCTTCATCTTAGAGAGTTTGTTGTGTTCCCATCATTGATTAGAATGAGGACAGCAGGATGCCTGTCAAGAAACTGATACAAAAAAAAAAAAAAAAATTCATCCAGACAATATGGTTGTTTGAAACTTTTGAGTAATTCAGGCCACTCACTGTGGTACACGATTCGTGAGTTCCCAAATGAATATTTCTGCATCCCAGAAAACCATTAGAAGATTAATGAGGAGATTTGATCGTCTCCCTAGTCTCGGGACAATGGCTTAAACTTGGCCTAGCTCCCCTGAAAAAGATAGTGTTGTGCGTGAGCTACTCTAAGCTCCAACTCTGCTTCTTATCACACTGCTGTGATTGAATTGGGAAGGTACTTCGCTACCCTTTCTAAGCCACGGCGGCTCGTTGAGGCACTGGATGGCAGACTCTGCCTGCATGCAAACCCCACTCAAGGCACTGAATTAGAAGGCACTCTGTCTTCCTTTCCTCTAAGCATGGTCTGAGGATACTAAGGTGAGAATTTTTACTCAATGCGAAACTCACTTTTATGCTTTTTGAATTAAGAAGGGCACTGTCTTCCTTTCAAATACCATTGGCTGATTAGAGAATTCTTGGGCGGAGCTGGCTTTACTGTTTTCCTCTAAGGACTACTGTGCCTATATTACACATCTACTTTTAGACGTCTGTGAAGGCTGACACACTCAAATTTCTTTTTAATATAAAAACCTTAAAACTCATTATTCTTTATATATTTAAATAGAAACTTTTTGATTGTATGAAGCATGGAGGAACATTAGTTACTTGGTTCTTCTTCCTATCTAAACCAGGCAGGTAATTACTTGACTCCGCCAAACTGAAGGCTTGAGAGTGATATTTAACCTGAGTTAAATACAAAATTACATGGGGAGGAAAGATACAAACTTCTATATAAACGAAAAACTCATATTAAAACACACACACACACACACACACACACACACATATATATATATATATATATATATATATATGTCATCGGTATACAAACCACCCTGTGAAGTTATATATATATATATATATATATATATATATATATGTTATATATATATATGTATATATATATATATATATATATATACATAAAACGGTACTATACTAATTTCCTCGGATATCCCCTGGTCGCGCTAAACTAATCACAATTCGTCACTATATCCCTTCGGCTAAAATATCGCTCTTTAGGGATTATTCTTTCAGCTACATAGGAATTTTAAATTAGAACTTTGTGTATTTATGATCATACAAATTTGGTCCAAAGTTCTCCTGGAGTAACCCGCTTTTCTTCGATCACCACGGGTTTCTAGGAGTCGGCACTACTTTATTTTTGCAATCACATTTATTCTTAGAGTCCTTTTTGAACGTGTAGAGGGGGACTTTTGTTACTTGGATCCCCATAGCAGATTAAAGGAAAATAACGGTTTTGATGTTTTCACTGGCAAGAATATTTTCTGTCCCTGATCAAAACATCCAGCTGTCTGACCCGCTGGCCTCAACATCTGTGCAGATATTAGAAGGCATTGCTGAATTTTTTTACAACAAATTGGAAATACAATGTACTTTCAAGGTTTGAACATGACCATGAATTCGTGTAACATATGAAATAAGATTGTCGGGGGCGCTTTACAACCCTGTTCTTTCTCGAGCTTTTCTCCAGCGTGCTTCTTTGGATGAGCATAATGCTGATGCTGTATCGGACTAGTTATACTTGTTCCTTGTGTCTCTGTTTTGCAACTTGCTGGAAGGCGAGTCGGTTACAGCAAGGCTGACCTGTTTGGGGGAGTTTCCATTTTTAGAGAACTGGCTTGACTAAAACTGAGCTGAGTTTTGAATGTAGCCTCTCTATATTATCCGTCCTTTGGATGGAGGAATGGGAGTGGGAGAGACTGCTGCCCTTCTTCATTCACTACCCTCCTTTCAGCTCTTTTGGAATCTTCTTTTTAATTCAACCACATGAATTTTAAAATGCCTGGGTAGTGTGAGGGATATTTTTTCCTCTTAAGGAGTTTAATGTTGTTTAAACTCTTTTTCCATCTTCCTCTTGGTATCTCTCAAGCAAATTCTAATGTTTTCTTTTGCATTAAAAGCAGTGAAGGAAATACCTTCTTCCCTGAACGATGGTAGGTAAATTTAAGCATTAAGGTTTTTTTAATATAAGAATTGTGGAGCCTTCAATGTAATCAGGGGTCTGACACTTTGATTGTCTTACCCATATATGTCTTGTGTTTCCTTATGCTGTTATATAGAGAGGGCTGGCTGCCAAACTGAAGGGATGCGGACCCGGAAGAGATCTTCTCTCTACTGTTGTTGTAACTAAATGGAAACTTTATCCTTCTTATACACTATATTCTGGGGTGGCACTTGCCAATTGCTCATTGCAATCTAGATTTATTTTTTTCTAATACGTCCAGGGCACCTTAGGGTCTATTATTTGTAAAATGGGCTGCCTCTCAACCCTCCCATGATTCTCCAATTCTATATTCTTCACGTGATCTAAAATTTTCGCGGTCACTAAGATGAAGTTCTTATGTTTAGTAATGGTAAAGCGCAATCATCGGGCTGAGCATCCCCCTTACCTTTTTAAATACTTCGATCAAGTCCCTGGCTTCCTTGGTATACATAAAAAGAATGAATAGATGTGTCTTTTGTACGCTCAAACGTCATAAATTTCATCGTGCCTTCGACGTAAGGTCATCGCTGGCTAATTTGGGGAAATTCTTTGCTCATAATTAAGGACTCTGTTAATATAAAAGATGGATTGATAATGTTGGGACAACTAAACTCTGGTAACAACTTGGGGAGGTAATTGTCCTCTGACGCACTGTTTCTCATCCTCTTCTAACCTTTTTCACTGCAAACCTATCTGTGGGAGGTAACGTCCCATGGGGAAGCACTGTCTTCTCCTGGTGTGGCTGTGCGCCTTCTTCTATTTCATAACTGATCCGTTCTCTTTCTTCTCGTTCAGCATCCATTTTTCCTATGCTAATATCCCGGATTGGATTGCTTTCAACCAATACCATCACTTTAAAAATGTGCCATGCTCGGGGTAATCGTAAAATATGTACGAAGAAAAGGTTATATGAAAAAAAGAATGAAAAGGGTTTCACGATTGAAACTGAATCAATTAAATGAAACTGAATGTGTGCTGGGAAAATTCCAATAACTACCTTTATTAATGGGAATTTTATAAATTAGGCAAAGTTATTTTATATAACATTTACTGAATAAACTAAAGAATTTTCAGAGTAGGACTGGAAACAGCTATGTAAATGGCTACTATATTTCCACTAATGACTTGTTAATGAATACATAGAGCTAATAGAGCTACTAATTACCACATGAAAATATATAAATGAGCTAATAAATTTTCACTTAAACAACAACAAAATTGATTGTATAAAAATTCATTAATTGAAACCTCACCTGCACTTGAAGAATTTCCTTTATTAATGCAATTAATGTAATATATTACTTAAAACTGGTTTAGTTGCACTGATTAATTAATCAAAGTCATAAAACTCACTGTAACTATATCATCCTTTTAAAGAACGATTCTTTGTTAATCTTTTAGTTCAAAGAATTTTAATATATGACAATCACATTTTTGTAATCCTTGTCCTTTATCCTGAAACTACAATCCTATTAAAAAAAAAAAACAAACAAATTAAACAATAAATTATTTTCCTTTACATAAACTTTTTATCTTGGTAGCGCAAGGCTACCGAGGAGACGTTCCCCGCCATCCGATGATTTCTTTTCGCGGTATTCCTGCACATAGTGTCGATGCAAATCTTTTACGGTTTTGCCTTTACGTATATATATGATGACATATAGTGAGATATATATATATATATATATATATATATATATATATATATATATATATATATATATATATATAGTTATATATATATATATATATATATATATATATATATATATATATATATATAGAAAGTTTCTTATTTACCTTTTAATAAAAACATTTATATAAATTGAGATCCTGGCAAACTGCTATTTGTCCCGGATCTTTGAATATGCTTAAAGCTTTTTCGTAAATAAATTTAAAAATGCACTCTCTTAAATTGTTATTTTAAACGCTGTTGAAATTACGTACCTGCATATTAACTATGTAAGAATGATTTTACAAGAATGTAAACATAAGAGAGAGAGGAGAGGGAGGTGTAGGTATATATATATATATATAGTATATATAAGAGAGAGTATATATATGTATATATATATATGTATATATAATCTAAAAGAGTAAAAAAGAGTAAACCCTTCTTAAACAAATGAGTAAACAATGCTTGCTTTAGCAATCCCTTTATTCTGAAAACAAAAGAAAAACTCTTTCAAGTGCAGATGGCAACTGCGCGTTCGTGGAAGATGCATAAGGTGTTTTGTTTACATAACCAACCTCAAGATGAATCAGTATTTACTCTCCTTTCGAATGGGATAGGGTATTGATAAGATTCTTATTTGTGGGAGACTTGAGACCTGAATTTTCTTGCCTCTCTCTATTCTCCTTCTTTTGTTTACACAAACTTACTTACAAACACAGTATAAACATGATATGGTAAGAGTATATAGTATATATGGTGATATGTGAAAGGCGGTATAAACATATATATATATATATATATATATATATATATATATATATATATAAGAAGTAACGAAAGTTTGAATTTAAAACCCTTTAACCACCCGGGCTTGACTTCATGTTTTCGCTTACTTATGTTTTTGTCACTAAACTAATTACCCTCACTCTCTCACCTTTCGGTCCTCAACATACAGAGAAGCACATTTGAAATTTAAAAATAACGTGGCGTGACGTAACGTTTGTCACTTTTACATTTTTACCAGCGAAAACCAAATAATTATCAGAAAACAATACATAATTTGCTTAAGACTAAAACATATTGGATCCACCGTGTGCACTATAAACCGTCACAAAATTTATACACTGGATTTTTGGCCGTATTATATGTACATGCATGTAAACAAAGTTTTGTGGTTGCAACATTATTAATAGCTTTTGTTTTTATGGCAAATAAAAGAATATAGTTGAATACAGGTTCTTTGTTGAAAAATTATTTTTAACATTCAGGGAATTAGTATATGAAATAACGGAATGTTTACATTCACTTTTCAAAGAATCATTCTTACTGCTTTCTGATTTCATATATAACTGATATAGGTAATAATATATATAGTATATATATATATATATATATATATATATATATATATATATATATATATATATATATATATATATATATAGAGGTATATAAAAAGCATGTATATATATAAACTTACTTATATGTTTCGCCTTCATAGAACAAAATTATTTTTCTTTCTTTTCAAAGACGAAGTTCTAGATCAAGAAAGGATTTCTGCCTCACGTCCATGGAGTTTCCTACTCTTACGGTGAGGCACTGAGTGGGGCACACGTGTATTGTTGTATTTTGATTTATTGATAATACTTTTTTTTTTCTTTTTTTTTGACTGTATATATGCAATTATAGCAAATGTTGATACAAATTTAACGGCTACGTCTTAATGAGTAGCCTCTTCGTCAAATTTTTGGCTTGATAGCTGCGTTGGCGAACATTACTGACTGCGAAGATCCTTTTCTTGTTCGACTTATCTAAGGCACGCCAACGTCCGCTTATGGTTCTCAGCGCGGCAAGAGATTCTTTCTTCTTAGCACCTGAAACCCGCTTCTATCATGGTATGATGGGAATGAGACAAATTGATTGAACTCCATTTACCGTAGGTGTAATCATTTGCACAGATTTATTGAATTGGTAATTATTGCATTTAACAGTCATATATTAATTTTAAAAAGGCTTCACTCAAATATCTATTCTACAACAAATACATTAGAAATCTATCGTCTTACATGTGAGAGGCCCTTCCAACAATATACAAAATGTACCATCACAGAAAAAGCAACCTTTCGATTTTTGTAGGTTTACATCTTTACAAATGTGCAACCACCTGTTTATAAAATGGCTTACTGGAAAAAAAAAGATGAAACATTGGTCACAATGGCAAATTAAACATATATATATATATATATATATATATATATATATATATATATATATATATATATATATATATATATATATATATATATATATTTATATATATATATATATATTATATAGTATATAGTATAGTATATATATATATATATATAGTATAGTTACATATATATATATATATATATATGTTATATATATATATATATAAAGTTGAGGCTTCATACGTGAACTCCGTCTCATAATCTCGCAAAGGTAAGAAACTATATTTCGATTTGCACTCATTCTTGAAATACCCAACTAACATACAATCTTTTGTCACAAACAGAACCCAAATCAGCCTGTTCAAAGCCTAGATAATGAAAGTATTTTCTGTTCCTCGTTTCGTCAAGCTTGTTGTTTTTGATTTCCTAAGCTCACTTTGATTTCGTGAAAGTTTTCGTTACGTCTGCAAAGAGAGAAATAGGTAAACAGAGCATGGTCCCAAGTAGGAGTTAAAGATTCTGGACTCTAATAAAAGAGAAGTCTAGGGAAATGGCGTGTTATTGGAATAGCAACTATGCAAGGATTCTTTTTCTGCACAAGACGGAAATATTTTCTTGTTCGAATCATAGCAATGGACCGTGTGAGAAAGTACCAAGGAAGGCGAGGTGTTAAACATGTAAACGCTTGCGGCGTCAACAAGAAGGAATTCAAAAACATGTTGATTTTAAGATTGTTTTGTACCAAAATCATATTTTCATCATTTGACATATATATATAAGATATAGTATATATATATATATATATATATATATATATATATATATATATATATATATATATATATATATATATATATATATAGTTTTATAAAAACATGGTTTTTTTAAAAAAAAAAAAAAACCATTGTTTTTTTAAATAAACCAATGGTTTTTTTGGGTTTTTTTATGCTATTTTGATGGTTTTAATGTGGTTTTTATTGGTTTTAATAGATTTTAAAGGCAAAAATCACTACTGGAAACTGTTATACACATGTGCTAACACATATTTTAAAATTCTTTAATAAATTTCTTTAGATTTTTAAATTTCAAATTTTCTTGATAACTGTAAACTGGTATAAAATTATTATTATTTTTTGAGTTTTACATAAACTTATAAAGTAAAAAATAAGAGGGTATATTATAATATATAAACTCTATCTGAAAAAAAGGTTATACTTTATTATTTCACCAAAAAAAAAAAAAAAACGCATAAAGAAAAGTTTATTCAAATTAACCTATAATGATATACTAATGAATTCTTATTTACCTTTATATTTGAATACTAGGAATATATATATATATATATATATATATATATATATATATATATATATATATATATATATATATATATAAGAAATATATATATATATATATATATATATATATATATATATATATATATATATATATAGAGAGAGAGAGAGAGAGAGAGAGAGAGAGAGAGAGAGAGAGAGAGATTCATCATTAAAAGTCGAAACTGAAATTATCATTAAGAATTTTATACAAAAAACTAATTTCCCTGCTTTAGCTGTTCCCAACCTATTTCTAATGTTGCTGTGCACAAGTCCAAAAGTTGAAAATACCCTTTCAACATTAGCAGTTGATGAAGTTTGACAATATACTTATTATTTTATATATGACCTTCTCATCTAATTTTTCTTTGAGAGATCTGTACCAAGATGAAGGAGTCACTGCTGACAACAGAGACTCATCAAATAGGTAACTTTTATGAAATAGAGGAGAATTTGCTCTTAATTTTATTCCATAAATTCCACTGCTTTTGAATACTCATCCTCTGGAAGTACTGTGGTCTGATATCTTGGGTTAAAAATATATGCCAATAAGTGAGCTTCTGTTACTGCCTGATGATACCTCCTTTTTACTTTTGTTTTAAATCTTGTCTGTTGAGTGGTGGATTAAGCTGTTCTAGCTCCATATTCATATTTTTCAAAATATAAACATCATCACTTAGTTTACAGTCATTGCCTTCTAGCTTGGTTGATGCTGTGGCCACACACTCCACAAATGAGTTTTATTATAATCTTTTGAAAATGAAATCCTCAAGAGCTCGAAACAAGAATCATGTTTTAAACATGTTAAATTTACAAATATATATATATATATAGAGATATAGATGTGAGATAGATATGTGTATATATATACATAGAAGGTATGTATATATATATATATATAGATATATATATGTAAGGTTACATAGTATATGAGCACATTCATTCTTATATGGTAAAATTGTAGAGGTTTTTACATGGCTCTTTCAGTACTTTGATTGAAATAAAACCGGCTATCAAATGCTAAAGAAAACATTAATAAATATACACACTGTTTTTAATATTTTATGTATGTTTTTTAAGAATAAACTATTATTTTTTTATATTTAACCTGATGATTAAACAATGGTTAAACCCTCCAATTATTTTTCAAAACATCCAACTCATATATATATGAGTATATATAGGGAGAGAGATATATAGTATATATATATATATATGGTATATATATATATATATATAGATATATATATATATATATATATATATATATATATAATGAGTATATGGCGAAGGCTAGTTGCAATCGTCATTTTCTCACATTTCTCTTGCCGATACGAGGTCTTCTCACTCATTTTATATGCTCTTTTAATTTGTTGATAAGAACTGTGTTATATTCACCCACGCTTTTGTAATGCTGCGTAATATAACTTAGTTTGTAATATCTGAATAATTCTCAATTTTACAACGTTTAAGGTCCAAAGTAGCATTGAAATTATTTACCCGTGACGCCACTCTATAATTCAACACCGCCTCAGTGTAAAGTTATTTTCAATTTTATCAGATCATGGATAATATGAGATTCTGGTACGTACGTTTTACTTTCGTAACATACGGTAATTTCGTATTTACTTAATAGCAGGGAGATTTGATTTAACTCACTTGGGGCAGATAGAAATTCTGACATTTGATACAGAAGTACACCAGAAGTCACACATTTTTCCATATTTTTTTAGATGTATCATCACAGCTTCTTTTTCGAAATGACTTCAAACTTGAAATTTGCATAGATAGATGCGTGTATAGCCATTTGGAAAATTGTGCTCAGCTATTAAAAAAAAAGTAGATTTTGAATCTATGAAGAGCAATTCTTCCAAAAATCAAACTTTGCGTATTTTGTGCGCATAGACCCACTCCGTGGCATTTGTTGAAGTTATTCTAAAAATTGTAGTTGATACTGAAATATGTTTAAAAATTAGTTTGGAAATAATGCCAAACAATGACTACAGACACAGAAAAACACCCGAAATGATTCTACAGGTCAGAAAAGTTGCGGGTTTCTATTTTCCTATCAAACATTCTGTACTATGAATTTCATGTCCATTAGTAAATAGTAATCCTGGTAATCAAACAGTAGATCCCTCCTTTACCTGGTAAAGGAATTTTCAAAACACATGACTTACCGTCCATGATGTTATATTTCAATATCTAAAACTATATTTTCGGCTACAACAGTTAGTGATCAACTATTAGCTATAAGTTTAATTTTTCATACAACACCTTTTGAATGTTAGTAAAATTATTAGCCTATGACCATATGTTGATAATCAACAAGAGCCATATATATATATATATATATATATATATATATATATATATATATAGGTAGTTATATATATAGATAAGTATATATATAGGTGAGAGAAGATATATATATGGAGTATGGTTATATATATAGCATAGTATAGTATATATATATATATATAAGTATATATATATATATATATATATATATATATATATATATATATATATATATATATATATATATATTGTTTGCAGTAAATTTGAAAAGGAAGACATAAAAATGGAAATGGTAGCGGTGAAAACGAAGAAGATACCAATAAGTCAACTAAGACTACACAAGAGGCAATCCCTCCTACTTCGCATATTTCGCATGATGAAGAACCCACACCCAGGCCCAGCACCTCGACGAGTCAAAGAGGTGTCCAGAGCTTCAACTGGCCAGTGATTAATCACGCAAATGATTAGATACGTTGGATATTCACCCATTTTGACCAGAAAAGAAACACAGCATTGAAAGAGTGTTGATTCAACTATTCATAATTTTTTGAATATACCCACTTAAAGAGGAAATTCAATTATGAATGGTTGGAGACATATTCACCTTGGCTGACATACTCCAGGCGCCTAAAGGGAGCATTTTGCAAGTTTTGTATTTTATTTCCACCAAATTAAAGTTTGGTCAGAGGAGTCCTAGGCTCTTTAATAATAAGACCTTTCACTAAATATAAAAATGTTCATGCGGTTTGTAAGGGAATGGCATAAAACTGCTGTTGAAGCTGCAAGATTGTTCCTACAGGACGTGCCGGTAGACATCAAAATTAACCAGCATTCTAAGAAAATCATAGAGGAAAATAAAAATATTGTCTTCACACTTACAAAGATATTTTCTATATGATTTGACGTCAGCTTCTGGGTAAGATCACATGACAGTGGAGCAAGTATTTAAATGCTATAACATGTTAGTGATCAGTCATTAAAACCATTTTTAAAGAAGAAAAACGCCAATCAGTCGTAGATCTGAATTTACATCATTTCATGTGATGCTACTATAAAGAAAACATCGTTAATAAGGTAAAGGAAGCGGGCAAATAGCTTTCTTTACTAGCAGATGAAATCTGATTATTTCTGGAAAGGAATACCACTATCCATATGGAGCCAGCTATTTCGACAAGAGTCCGATGAAAGCTGTAAGAGGAATTTATTTGTTTAGAATGAAAGCGTTGACAAAAACGAAGAGAAAGATTATTGATCATTTTACCCATGGACCAAAGAACTGATCCCGAGAATGCGTAGGCTTTGGGTTCGATGTCACCCCACGATGTCTGACAAAAGAGAGTTAACCAAGGCAATATTGTGTAAAGTATAAAAGCATTGTTCTTTCTAATGCTTTCACACAAACAAAATCTAGTAGTAAATGATTTGAACATAATACCAGAAATCCGCAATACTGTGGTAACTATAAAGGACATTATTACGTTTTTTCGCGAGTAGGTCTTGAGAGGAAAATTAATGCCAAACATCCTAAGCCTATGCCAGATAGTCTGAACAACACAAGTGCATCAGAGTGTTTAAGGAGCACTTTGTACGAATGATGCTAGCATTTGAAACTCTTTCTATTGAAGGAAATACCGCCACAAGAAAAAAGCGTTTTCATTTGCATGCAAGTCGTCATTCATCATGGCTATGATATTGATCGCGAAGTACCGCGATCTTAGAGCCGAAGAGTAAATGCCTTCCTTCAAAACCCGCTGCACATTCAACTGACGTGGAAAATGGTTAGCCATCGGAAGATTTTAAAATAGAAAAACGACGCGTTAAAAGAAGCCAATCAAATCGCCGAGCAACTGGGACTT
>JABUQX010098221.1:32500-35000 GCA_015478945.1 Trachelipus rathkii
TAAAGGTAGATAGTTACAGAGTATTTCTTGTGAGAAATGGCGGCGTTAAAACTAATATTTCAGAATTAATAACCTTTATCAAGCAATCATCCAAGTTAGGTTATAGCTTCCATTTTACTCTAACTATTTGAAGATGTCACTTTGATAATTAGCAAAAACTTGTCATCCTCTTTTAACCACACTGAAGAGAGTATTAGTGTCCTCAGACAATGAGAATCAAGGAATAAAAATGATGAGAGCGACGATTTTGAAAGAAATCAACACCAAAAGGTTCGCTTTCAGATAGATTAACGACTTGCATTCTATAGCTTCCATAGCTATGTTTTTGAACCCTAAACAAAACAAACAAAATTACTCACTTCTCTGTTTTTTTTTTTTTTTTTGAACGGATTAAAGTCAGTATCTGCCAGAAAGGGGAAGAAATTCATAAAATCCAAATCTCAAATACCCTCTTCCTCTTCCCTCTTCCTTCCTTCTCCTCTCCCTCTCTCTCTCAATCTCCCTCTTCCAACAACAACAACTCTCGCTTCAAAATCATCTTACAATTTTAAATGAATGAGTCACAAAGATTTACTCTTCATCAGGGATTCGAACACTGGAACTCCGCGTTGCTGAGTTAACAGTAACCGGGCGCTTTATCCACTAAGCCATCATGAATGCAACCAATTCTACATTCAAGTAATAATGAAGAAGATGGTCAATATATTTGGTGCTGCATGATTTATGGTTTAAAACGATGTAGATCAAAGAGAGCTCAAAAATTATTATTTTTGAAGAATCACTTTTCAATATTTATTTCAACTGTGATTATGCTTATCAACTGTATAGTAGTCTCTATAAATTAATTATATCCTTTTCCTTCTTTAATGGGGGTGAAAGAAGAAGTTTGGGGGGATATGTGTAGGAGCGGGTTATCATTATATATCCTGGAAATATAGGAAAATGAATGATATTATTTATTGAAATTTTAATGATTAAACATATATAGAAATATATATATATTATATATATATATATATATATATATTATATATATATATATATATATATATATATATATATATATATATATATATTTATATATAGAAGAAAGAGGTAAAATTTAGATATTACATATATATATATATATATAGTATATATATATATTATATATATATATATATATATATAATATAAGAAGAAGAATATATATATATATATATATATATATATAACAGAGTATATATATTTTTATATATATATATATATATATATGTATATATATATATATATATAGTATATATGTATATGTATATATATATATATATATATGTGTGGTAAATATATATATAGGTATATATAAAATATATATATATATATATATATATATATATATATATATATATATATATATATATATATATATATATATATATATATATATATATATATATATGTAATTATTGATCTATGTTATTATAATCAACTATGTCTTTTAAAATCTGAGTGAACAAATTTTGCTTGGCATTTTTTCTCCTCCATACAAATTCGCATAAATAAGAATCGATCATGGAACGACTAGTGCCTCGGTGTCTCTTGTTTCGATGTTTCAAGGACGACCATGTGCTTTCAATTGTTTGAGTGTGAGCACCTGTTTGCGGATCGACGAAATTTTCTGAGTGGTTAATTTTTAAATGGGTAAAGTTAAATCCTTCAAGCTTGTTAATATTTTGGTATGAGGGCCAGCAATCCGATATTATATTAGTTCCAGGAGCTATTTTCGTTTTAATGCACTCAATGAGAGTCTTCTGTTCTATCAGGAACGGCAAATAAAAACCTCGTCTGTTTCCCGACAGACTCTCCGAAGACCCACTGTTGGGGAAGTAGTCTCACAATGATTTTCGTTTTGAAAATAAATGTCTCATCTATTTCTTTCGACGGTAAGACCAGGTCCTCCAATGGTTGTAGTTTGACTTAGAATTGAATTTGCGCAGACCTTTTAAGAAAAAATAAATAAATAAAATCAATAAGTATATTGAAGTGCATCGTAAAAAACTACCTATTCTATTAAATTTTGCTTTTTTTTCTTTTACTAAAGAATACCCTAAGGGTTCGCACCGATGGTGAGGTCTCGGCCTCTGGGAACCATGGGGTAGCTAATTCCCTCCGGGGAGGGCTCCGGAACCCCCGCTCTTTGGTATTTGGGTGTCGCGGGGGTTCCTCCGCCCCTCCCCTACGGGGTATGGAAAACGTCCCCCCCTCTCGTCGGCTCGAGCCCCTACATTGCCGTGTAATACCTTTACAAATAATATATATATATATTATGTCCCCTGCTCCTAAAAAAAAAAATAGCCAATATTTATTTTATTTTTTTTTTTTTTTTTTTACATTTTCCTAACTAAAATTTTACAAGGATTCCAAAAATGTTTTTCGCTGTAGCTATTATAGTTTTTGAGAAATTATTTTTTTTTTTTTTTTTTTTTTTTTTTTTTTTTTTTTTTTTTTTTTACGTTTCCGTAAT
>JABUQX010098221.1:45000-51862 GCA_015478945.1 Trachelipus rathkii
TCGGATTCGATTCGAGCATTTTACGCATAATGGATTCGATTCAGAGCTCGATTCTGAACTGGATTCGAACTGAGTCTATTTCTTTTGTTACTAAAGGATGTCAAAAAATCATTAAAAATAATAAAAAAAACGAAAACTTGTAAGAGCCAATCAAGATGCATATTTCTATTATTATTGGCTAATCATAACGCCATAGGAGAAATAGAGTTACTCCTGAATCATTGGAAAAACTAATAATTTATAGAGATGTTAAAAAAAATTAATTTGAATTTTTTTATAGGATGTTATTATGTCAATTATGAAATAGTTAATAAATTGCAATATTTACTTAATTAACCTTTTTAAAAATTTATTAAAAGGCAAGCTTAAGAATTAAAATTCAATTTTATAGCAGTTGAAGCTTAATTTAAATTATTTAATAATATATATATATATATATATATATATAGGGTCAGAGTGTCTAAAGCTGACATCATGTAACTTTAGAACGGCAGCACCTACAGTAAAACAAATTGCATATTTGGAATCAGCGGAAAATTCTAAGGAATGGTTTTTAATTTCTTATTTTTATTTTATTTTTTTATTTTTTATTTTTTTTTTTATTCGTAGGAAATATAACAACGAGCCATAACTTTCCCTAAGCAATCGACGATATTTTTATCATCTAAATTAAGTAGCCAGGCAATGCTCAGCCTACGACTGAAAAACGAATAAATGTGAAGCAACATATCTTCATTACTATAGTATTTTTATATATTTAGATTGTTGTTTCATTATTATTTGATTTTTATATATATATATATATATATATATAATTTTTTGTAATATAGATAAAACGGAAATTGCCTAAAACAGGCATATGGAATGAGCTCTTCCATTCTTACCTCGCCGCATATATTTGGAAAAAAAATATTCCAAAAGAAAATCGATTTATAGAGTTTTTAGAAGAGATTAAAAATCAATTTAGAAGAAGAATTTAAATTTGGAAACGTATGTTAAGAGGTAAAAATTTTTTTTTTTTTTTTTGTAATTAAAGTAATAGCATAGTGTAAAGGTAATAATTTTTTTTTTTTTTTTAACTAAAGGAATTCCATAGGGTAAACCGCAAAGATGGCATGAGTCGGGGTCTTCCTCCCAGGACGGGGACTTCGTCCCCCCTCTGTCCCCCTGTCGGCTCGAGCCCCTTAAATGGGGAAAAAATTTAAAAAAATAAAAAAAAAAAAAAAAAAAAAAAATAAAAAAAAAATAAAAAAATAAAAACCCCTCCTTAGAATTTTCCGCTGATTCCAAATATGTAATTTGTTTTACTGTAGGTGCTGCCGTTCTCGAGTTGCATGATGTCAGCTTTAGACACTCTTACCATATATATATATATATATATATATATATATATATATATATATATATATATATATATGAAATTGATGAAAAAGAAGAAGTCTCAGATGGGGTGTAGCGTTTCTTTATAATTATGGTAAAAATTTTTGGTAACTGATAAGAAATGCAAAAATAAAGGTAAAAGTTCCTACAAAGGTATGACGTAATGTGCTTAGTTTTCTGTCTGTCTGTCTGTATGTGTTTTTTACTAAATATCTTGTATCTACGAAACCAAGTAAGTTACAAACTCTAAATTTAAAAATGGTGGACGTTAAAAGTATTTGAGGAACGAATAACTCATTCGAAATAGGAGGTGTAAATAAACATATTATTATTGTATGATAGGTTTAATTTTGTACAGCATAAACATACTGTTTCTAAAGCACCTACAAATGATATCAAAAGACTAAAGATGATGTTGAAAATGACCTCCGTTGTTCCCAATGCACGCGTCCAGGCGTCTTCTCTTCCATTGTCGGACCCGTTTAAATATTCCAGGAGTCTGTTTGATCGTTTCAATTCCGTTCATAATCCTTAATCGTAGGTCTTTAACGGTGTCGATTGGAGAAGAGTATACTAAGGTCTTTAAATGTCCCCAAAGGTAATAATCCAAAGGATTTAGGTCTGGTGACCTTGCTGGCCACGGAACTGGGCCACCTCGACCTATCCATTGATTGGGAAAGGTCTCATTCAGGTGTTCACGAACTGCAGCACTAAAGTGTGCAGGAGCCCCATCAAGCATAAGCCACATGTTTTGGCGCAACTGAAGAGGTACATCATCAAACAAGGTAAGGAGCTCGTGTTTAAAAAGTTTAAGTAGATTATGCCATTAAGCCTGGGAGGAAGCTCGAACATAAGTACATGATCATGTAAAATTCTTGCCCAAATATTTACTGAAAACTGATGTTGTGAACGATTCTGTTTAATGGCATGAGGATTCTCGTCTGCCCAAATGTGTTCGCTATGAACGTTAACGATAGAAGTTTGGGTCAATACATTTGTTCAAAAACCATTGACAAATAACAACACGAGGAGCATAGCCACGTGGCAAAAGAGTATGCACCTGATGGACGTGGTACGGGTGTAACTGTTGCTCGTGTAGTAACCTCCAAATACTAGATTGGTTCGAATTAAACTGTAGTGACAATTCTCGCGTTCTCTTTTCAGGATGCTCAGAAATTTCATTAAGAACTAATTCTTCTAAATCAACAGTCCTAGTAGATCGGGGTCTGCCTGCATTAGTTTGCTATTTGGACTGCAAACACCCTGTTTCAGACAGGCGTTGATGAATAGTGGCAAAAAACCTTGCGCTTGGACAAATTCGGTTTTGATATTTCTCTTGGTACAAACGTCTTGCTGCAGAACTATTGCAGCGTGCCATCCCATACATTAGATGCATGTCAGCTAGTTCAGAGTATGAATACACGTGGTAATTACGATCTATATTCAATAACGAAAGAAACACGTAAGAGACACACACAGTCAATGAGTTTTTTATACAGTAGTTGGTTGTTTTGTTCAACAATGTTCTGAAATGTTTAATGGAAGGAGTAGCTGTTTGTGGAAGAGTTGTTATTATTTAAATGAGATGTTTCCAATTACTAAAATTTACATTCTCCTTTATTAATAGTCATAATTTATTAAATGTTATACCATTTGATTCAGCGTACAACAATAGGTGTTTTTTGGTTCCTTAACATTTTAACCTAAATCATCCGCTTTCATGGAATGTCGCCTCAAATACTTTTAACGGCCGCCATTTTTATATTTATATTAAATTTGATACTTCTTTTTGTCCTCATTAGCACTACACACAACAGTACACATCCCAAATATAGGGTTTGTTACCTACTTGGTTTCGTAGATACAAAATATTTAGTAAAAAACACATACAGACAGCCAGACGGAAAACTAAGCACATTACATCATACCTTTATAGGAACTTTTACCTTTATTTTTGCATTTCTTATCAGTTACCAAAATTTTTACCATAATTTTGAATCACCCTATATATATATATATATATATATATATATATATATATATATATATATATATATATATATATATATATATATATATATATATATATATATATATATATATATATATATATATATATATATAGTTATATATATATATATAAATATATATTATTACATATATATATATATATATATATTAATAGAAATTATTTAACATGGAAATAAATATGTATCTCAGGCAGTAAAAAATTTAAAAATGGAAAAACAATTTTATTTATATATCCCATAAATATTTGAAAAGAAATATGTCATATTTTGGTTGGTTGTATTTAATTTTGTAAAAAATCATTGGAAGGATTCGAATCCGGATTCGGATTCGAATCCGGATTCGGATTCGGATTCAAGCTTTTTACATGGATTCGTACATATATATATATATATATATTATTAGTATTATTAAAAAGAGTTATAAAGAACAAACATTATATATATGTATACATAAATATATAAATAAATATATATATATATATATATATATATATATATATATATATATATATATATATATATATATATATATATATATATATATATATATATATATATATATATATATATATCTGTGTGTGTGTGTGTGTGTGTGTACGCAGGATTTAACTTAGGGGCTGGCAAAGGTTGAGTGATTTATGTCCTTGTTCACACTGATAAAAAGTTATTTCGGTTATAAAATAAATAAAATAACAAGTCTACAGCAGTTGTAGTTAAAAAATTAAAAAATACCTATTTGAGATACGCAAAGTAATATTTATGGGAGTTGGCAAGTACTGAGTATTGAGTGGTAACTAATATTAAATCTGAACTAGCATTAGACGCCTTGGATTTTCAGCGAATTTTGCAATTACATTTTTTTCCAATTTGTTCATTTTTTCATTTACTAATATTCTATGAATACTCATCCTACATAGTCCATTAAGCCTGTCTTTGTTTATTGTGTTTCTTAGCCAAGTCTTTACTCTTCAGAGAGTGCTGAAAGACCTTTCAATGGTACCTGTTGAACACGGTAGCGCCAGTGCAATTAATAGACAGGTTTTTGATTTGAGAAAAAAGGGGTCGGCTTCCTTAATGACTTCAGTAAGTTCCAAGTCTTTCAACTTTTGTTTTTCCATTTTTTTATCCAGCCACAAGATATACCATGTCAGTTCCGGTATGAATTTTGTTGATATCAAGATTATAAAACTCTGAAAAGCGTTTTGCTTTCTCACGCTTAACATAAGAAACAGATGCAAATGAAAAAGATGAAATGCTGGCACGTTTTTTTTTCTGAAAACCTAGTCTCTAAAGAGGGTGAAAGTGAGTCAAGATAAGGCACAAGTACAGAACGCTTCCAATATTCAGCAGATGTTTCAGCAGGATAATTTGCTTTATGTTGTTGGGATTGTACTTTTCTAGGTGGTGCAAGTTCTACTAATAACTCAGCAGTAATAACTTTGGCGGATAAAAGCAGATCAGGAATTATTTGATCAGCAGTTTTGCAGTGGTCTTTGACAACTTTCAAAATTCTTTGGACATGATCAGAGCACTGCATAAGGTCAGTATTTTTTGTTTGAATAATGTTAGCCACTGGTTCAACTAAAGCAAAATATTTGGCTATTACGGAAAAGGTAATAATGAAATTGGATCTTGTTGCCGAACAGTATAATAGAAAAGCTGTTTTTCTTGTTTGATTGTTGGGTTCCTTGGACAATTTCTAACCCTTCAACGATTTTTATCATATTTGTATGGAAAATAGCAATACTATTATATTTTTGAGTTCAACGGGTTTCACAAAGTTTAGGCAAGTTCGGAATGTATTTTCTTTTCAGGGTGGAGTCTGAAAAAGTTTGTGTCTTTTATTGTGGCAGTAGTATTTCGAATTTCCGGAATAATGTTTTTAGGTCATTAATGACCAAATTAAGCCCATGGCTTACACAGTGAAAATATAATCCTTTTTTATATTTTTCCCTCAGTTTCTTTTGAATTCCATGTTCTTTCCCTGCCATTGTTGCGAAGTCGTCGTACCCCTGACCAACGCATAGACTCGGATCCAAACCTTCTTTTCTAAAACGAATCAATCGTTTTGGCAATGGTTTTACCATCCATCCCTTCAAGAACTTCAAACCCCAGAAATTCTTCTCGAACAGTCATTTTTTCAAGGTCGAAAACCTTAATCCTATAGATAATTGTTCATTGCCTGATAAATCCACAGTTTCATCGGCTAATATGGAATAGACACCAAATTTTTTGGCATCCGCGATAATCATGTTTTTTTTTTTGTTTACGATAATTCCACACAAATTGATAAATTCATTTTGAATCATCGGAGACGTCCAGACGGTATTCTTCTGTCCTTGAATATGTTCTTTCAATTCCATATCACCACTTTCTATTCGCAATTTAATCAGGTCTTCAGAAATTCCCTCATGCAGGCCTATACCTCTTAAAGGTCAGTCATGGGTTCCGCAGGAAATTGTGGTCTTCAAAATTGCCGAAATATTTTTTATTTTCTGCAATTGTTTTTTGATGTGCAGTCTGCAGATGAATATCAACGGGTATGCCTTCCGTGACTGATTTATCAGCTTTGGCAGCCACCAAATGCTATCGACATACTGAGAGTTTTAGCGGAGAATACTGTCAGAAGAAGCTAGCTGTATGAAAACACACAGCTAGTTGACTTCAAGCCAATATTATAACTCTTTAGAAGAAATATAAGTTTTCAATACGTTAATAATTAGTAATTACTACTTCATTATCTATCGATTGACGTATCTTTTTCAGTTTTTCTTATAATAAACCCTTAAAAATGTCGTCTGGAAAATATATAAGGTTTATTATTTTATTTCGCCAAGATTTAGGGGGGGCATGGTTGGTTGTATTTAATTTTTGTAAAAATCATTAGCGATTCGAACTGATTTCGATTCGAACTGGATTCGGATTCGATCTGATTCAAGCTTTTAGATGGATCTGACTGGATTCGGATTCGAGAATTTTCACACACGGATTCGATTCGATTCGAACTGAAGGCATAGGATTCGGATCTGATTCGATCGAGCATTTCTACACACACACGCATGTGATGCTATTCAAACAAAAAATAACGGCTTCGCACAACACTCATATATATATATATATATATATATATATATATATATATATGTTGTTATATATATATATATATATATATATGAGTTATATATATATATATATATATATATATATAGTAGAAGTATATTGTTATATATATATATATATATATATTGACTCTTCAATATATAAATATTTATATATATATATATATATATATATATATATAGATATATATATATATATATATATATATATATATATATATATATATATATATATATATATATATGTATAAAGCGGCGCACGAAAACGCGAAAGCGTTTCAATGATAAATGCGAAACGGTTAAACACCAATTGAACTGAACGAAGTAATAATG
>JABUQX010098222.1:0-17500 GCA_015478945.1 Trachelipus rathkii
AGAGAGATTTGAAATTGAATATTTAATATAGCATCTACACATGCACTATCCTAAAAATTCATAATTAAATGGAGATATACAAAATAATATAATTTTGTAATAATAATAATAAAAAAGCAAGTGGTAATTAGTTTAAAAATAATAATAATGGAAATAAAATTTAATTATGAAATGTTTCTAATGTTTCGCGAGTTCAATAATATTACATATGTACGTTATAACTAATTTATAAAAGGATTTGCTGATAGAATAATATATATTAGTAATTAAATATAATATTATTTATATATATTAAATGATATATAATTATATATATATATATATTAATATATATATATAATATATATATATATTATATAAATATATTATAATAATATATATATGATATATATATAATTATATATATATATATAATATATATATATATAATATATAAATAAATATATATATATATATAATATAATATATATAATTATATAGTAAGTATTATACAAGGCGCTGAGAGAGCTATAACAGCATGAGACTATCGCAATGCTATATATAATAATATACTATATAGAGAGCGATAGTTGCACTCTGAGAGGGTTATTATCGACGGCACATGTATCGCTGACTGAGATATATGAATATTATATATATTATATATATATATATATAAAATTATAACACCTTATACCACCATCCCCTGGAGATCTGGGTGTTGACACTGTCAACGGTGTCGCCTTTGCAAACCTCCTCCAATGGTTTCACTTCGTACATTCTCTGCTCTTCCACATCCCACCAATAACATCTCTGACTTCATCGCATCCTTCCACCGGCACCTCATCCGTTTCTCGGTCTGCCCGCAGTCGCGAATCTCACTGGCGTCCATGTCCAGCATCTTTCTTGGTCGCAGCCCTCTCATTCTCTGAGTGTCCATACCATCTCAGTTGATTCTGTTTTATTCAGGGATATATATAATAATATACTATATAGAATAGTATATATATATAAAAATATAGTATATAATATAATATATATTATAATATATATATCACTTGATATATAAATAATTAATATATATATTACATATATATATATTAATATAATATATATATATAAATATATATATATATAAATAATATAGATATATATAGAAAATATAATATTATATATATATATAAATAAATAGTAATAATATAGTATATATATATAATATATATATATAATATAGATATATATATTATATATAGTATATATACATATATCAGTGGCGGCTCGTGGTCAAAATTCTTGAGTAGCACAAATAATATAATATAATAGATAATATAATAAGTATAATATATTTATATAATAATATATCATATTATATATATATAAAGTAGATATATATTTATATATATATATATAAAGTGCGAAACAGTGTAAGAGAATGAATGGTTTCATATAAGAATCACTCACTGTATTGCACATATTCTAACATTTTGAATTTCAAATAGGCCTACAACACCGAAAAAAATTTTATTAATTTTAATGAACTTTTAAATAGAAAACAGGCAATTACTAGTATTTATAAAAACAACATGCTCAATTTTTTAAAATGCACATAAAATCATAATAAATAATATAATACATTAATATAGAAAATATTTATTACTAACTAAAACTAAACACAAAATCATTCCGCATTAATTAATGTTGAAAAAGACTACTGCTGCTGCAAAGGCATGCTAGCAAGAAATTCTCGAGACTATCCTTAAAAGAGCGGGTAACGCACACTCGGCAAACTCAATAATTTTAAAAGAAATTATTATAGATAATTCGTATAAAGAGAGATCAAGTTAGCATAAATTATTAATTAGTTTATTTTTTAATTGATTTATTGAATTAAATTACTATTATACTGATGATAATCTACATGGATATTGAAAAAAAAAAATGACTGCTACTGACTCTCTGCACATCTAAAGTGCCTAGCCTAGTGAATAGAGGAACTATTTTTTTGAACTCAACGAAGTTACAATTTCCACCGGACGCTAACTAATAAAAAAGGAAGCGTAAAAATGGATGCCTGGCAATCTTAAAGCTAGCCTTCTGAACGAAATCAATTATTAATATATATTTAATATATATATATATATATATATATCATATATATATATATAAATATATATATATAATATATATAGTATAATATAATATATACATAGAAAGGAAGCCCTTGGATTTAAAATTTTTCCATATTTTTTCTACAAAAAATTAGAAAGACACATATTGATAAAAAACAATTTTTCTAAACAAGACAGTAAAAAAACAACAAGATTGCGAACTTTCGTCCCATCAGGGAACCTCTTCAGCAAAAGGAACAACGCATACTGCAAAACTGCTAACGTAAGAAAAGCACCTATTGGTTGGTTTATCTCTTCAAGAGTATTTGGAATATCTTGTAACGACTTCATAATATCCATTGTTGCAAAAGGTCTTAATTTTAAAACCCAACAGTTGTTATTAAAATGTTCGAATTATAAATATAGAATGATGTCTAAGGGATGCTGTTCTTGCATTTGTATTAAGACCCCATTCACACTTTCAAATTGTCAAATATAATAATAAGGTATTTAAAGGATCTCTATGATATTATAGCGAATTAATACTGTCTTTTTTAAGTCTGCATAGTGTTGTTTTTTTCTTCCTTGAAAAATCTAGTGTTCACCTACATATATCTTTTCACAGGATGTATACAAGGTATTTGATAGACGCAGCTGTCAGAAGAAACATTTTCTTAACATTTAGGGGGCTAAAAGTATTTTTCAGAGAAATTATCAGATTGGCAGGGATAATAGATATAATATTTAGTATAATTTTTTAATATTATGTAGTGGGAAAATATGTAACAAAAAAAGAAGAATTTTTTGTTTATTTGAGGATGGAACCGAAAATAACTCTTTAGCTTTATGTACAGCTGGATTTAATATGTGATGGGAATAATAAGGTGTAAAGTTTATGTAAGTATTTTGTTTCGTATTTTAGTAAACGTGGAACAAATACGGAGATACGCAGAATAGAGAAGAAATGTATGCCATTTTTGTATTTTTTGAGTGATGAGAAAACCAATGGATATAGTTAGGAATGAAAGTAGGTTTTCTGTAAATGGTATATTGTAAATGTGATGAATGCTGCCAACTGACTAATGTATCTAAGAAAGGTAGGGAATTATTGGAAGGATTTTCTAACGTGAATTGAATGGAAGGATGCAATGAATTGATGAAATTTAAAACATCTTGTGTATTTGTATTATGTGGAAGTGCTACAAAAATATCGTCCTCATATCTGAGCCAAAACTGTTGATTAAATACGGATTAGAAAGATGCTGAAAATGTTCGGTCACCATATAAATATTAAATTAAAATTGGAGAGTAGGGTGAACCATGCCAGTCAAATGCTTGGTAGAAAACTACCATTGAAAGAACGAAAATAATTAATAATGCTGGATACGTGTTGAAGGAAGATGATAAGTTTGTAAATAGTTTGAAAAGGGAATGACAAAATTGTAATTTTTCAGTTAATGTATCTTCTAAAAGTCTATGTGAGTGAGGGACAGCACGACGTAAACAGTGAAATACATCAGCTTAAGAATTTATGAGAAAGGTTTAAACAGTAGTTCATATGAAATCTTCAGAGTTTTTTTAAATGGGAAAGTGGATAATATTATGATTAAGGTTCGAATTGATTTGCTAACCCATGAAGATAAATAGATAATGGATACTATTAGAGTGGAAATAAATTCGGACGTAAAGGGTTATTTTTGGGAACTTTCGGGAAGTCCATAAATGTTAGGGATGTGATTCTATAATGAGGAGATTTTAATACATCTCGTGATCTTAAATATGTTTAAGAGCAGAGTAAATGATTTGAAAGTTATTCAGGGAGTTTTTGTTTTAACTGAATATATATTTATTGTCGTTTAAAAGATCGTAGCATTTGTTGAGTTGATGATGTATGTTTTTCCATTATAACAATTAAATTTACCTTATCTGATTAGAAATAACTATGCTTTTTGATTGAATTGAGACTATTTAAAGCAAATAAAAGATTTGGGAAGGATTAACATTTAAGAATCAGAAAATTTTTATAAGTATACCTTTAAGAATATCGTTGTTACAGCTGACATTTTTATCATGAGATTGTTATTTACTGTAGTCGACGAAAAATTTCATAAAAGGATCCGAATTGTCGTTTGTTAACAAAATCGTGAATATCATAATATATTTCCAAAACGTATCTCTTAGTTATATAATAGACAAAATTTTATAATTTTAACAATCTTAACGAGTTTCAACTTATTATTAAAAATATGAGTAAACTTATTTTCTAGTTGCCGCTCTTTGCAGACTATTCTGTTGTTCATAGAAATATGTGCAAGGTTGATCAAATCAGTAAACCTTTGCAGATTATTATAAAACTTGTTGTACGAAAGAGTTTGAAAATTTTTAAATTGGTTAAATGTTTTCCTAAAAGCTATTTTAATTTCTTTTTTGATTTTCGAGAATTTTTCTATTAAATATTATATCTATGCATTTCTGGAAACGGAGTAAATTATCATTCTTGGGGAGGGGGGCAGCCATAGATGGGGGATAGAGGCAAGATTTCCCAACATTTTTAACAAATCTTAACTGTACCTTCTTCACATTAGCAGAAATCAAACTGTGCATATATAGAGAATTTTTTCCTTGTTAAGTAATCCAATCCGTTCGTATCGGGCATCGTTATTTATGGGAAGATAAACTACTCGACTAGCAATTGTTTTTTAATGTAAAAAGGGAGCAGTTTTTAAAATTTTCACATTTTATTTAATTTAAAGAAAATTAAAATAAACATTTTGATTAAAAAACAGATTCAAACAAAAAATAATTAAAAAAAGTACAATGATTGCAAGCTTCACCATCAGGGAGACTCTCAGGCAAAAGGAACAACGCATCTGAAAACTACTAACGTAGAAAGCACCTATTGTTGGTTATCTTCTTCAGAAAATTTTGGAAGTATCTTGAAGACTTCATATATTCATTTTGCAAATGGTCTAATTTTACCTCACCAGGTTGTTTATAAAAATTGTTCGAATTATAGATAAAGAATGATTCAAGGATTATAGTTGCGTTTGTGTTAGTGAAGTTTCAAATAGTTTTCAAATTCGCAATGATGTTTTTTAATTCTGGATCTTCTATGAAGCTAAGAGCTGAATTAATACTGTCTTTTTAAAGCGGCCAATTGCTGTTTTTTCTCTTGAAAAATTATGGTTTCACCTACAGATATTTTTTCACAGATCAAGGTTTTGAAGCCGCAGCTGTCAGGAAACATTTTCTTTACATTTAAGGGGGTCAACAGTATTTTTTCAGAGAAATAAGATTGGAAGGGATAAGAGTAATATTTTAGGTATAATTTTTTTATATTTATGTAGTGGAAAATGAGGTAATAGGTAGAAAAGAAGAATTTTTTGTTTTTTGGAGGATTGGAACCATAAAAACTCTTTTAGGTTTTTGGAAGCTTGATTAATAATGTGAGGGAACATAATAAGGTGTAAAAGTTTTAATTAATCATTGTTGTTAATGAAAAAATGCAAGCTGTAAACACGATATCTAAAGGTATCCTTCTGAAAAATATTCTGAAATTCTTTAAATGTTTAATCGTCTCCCAAATCTTTATTTAGCTTTAAATAGTCCCAAATTCAATCAAAACATAGTTATTTCTAAATCAGATAAAGGTAATTTAATTGTTATAATGGACAAGACCTACACTAATTCAACGTCAACAAATGCTACGATTTTAAACACAAATAAAATAGGTATTCACGTTTAAACAAAAATCCCCTGAATAACTTTCAAAATCAATTAACTCGCCTCGTTAAAGAACATTTTTAAAGATCACGATGATGTATTAAAAAATCTCACCTCAATATGAACTCTCCCTCACAATTCTGTGGACTCCGAAAGTCACAAAATAAAACCTGCCTTCTACGTCGATTATTTCCAATAAAATTAGTATCACTTAATATTTTATCTTTCATGTTAGCAAATCAATTGAAAACCTTATCAATAATATACACTTCCATTAAAAAACTCGAAAGAATTCATATCACCACCAAATCATTAAACCCCTTTTCTCATAAATTCTTAAGCTTTTGATGTCATTCACTGTTACGTCATGCCTTGTTCCTCTACCATAGACTTTTTAGAAGATGGACATTACTGAAGAACAATCTACAATTCTGTTCAAACCTTCCCTTTTCAAACATTAAAAAACTTATCAATCTGTCCCCTTAATATAATTTTCGTTTCAATGGTCAGTGTTATAACCCAGACATCTGACTAGCATGGGGTTCACCCTCTCTCCAATTTAAATAATATGTAATAGATGTTGAACGAACATTTTCGACACTCCTTCAAATCCTTGACTTAACAAACAGTTTATGGCTCAGGATATGTGGACGATATTTTTGTAGCACTTGCACATATATACAGAATGACACAAGAATTGTCTTAAATTCATCAATTCATGCTCCTCCATTCAAATTCACGTTAGATAAATCCTTCCAAATAGATTTCCTACCTTTTCTATGAACATTAGTAGTTGCAGCATTCATCACATTCTACATATATCCATTTACAGAAAACCACTTTCAACCCTAACTTAATCCACTGTTTCTCATCACTTCCATAAAATACAAAAATTGCACACTTTCTTCTCTATTTCTGCGTGCATTCCGTATTTGCTCGCCTTTACTAAAATACGAAACAAATTACTTACATAAAACTTTTACAACCTATTATATCCCAATCACATTATTAATCAAGCTTACAAAAAGCTAAAAAGAGCGTAATGATTGTTTTTCGAAAAAACAAAAAATTCTCTTACAACCTATACTTCATTTCCCACTACATAATATTAAAAAAATTAATACCTAAAATACTTTGATACCTTATCCCTCCAAGTCTTATTCTCTCGGAAAAATACTTTTAGACCCCCTAAATGTAAGAAAATGTTTCTGGACAGCTGCGTCTACAATATACCTTAAAAATTGGCAAACGATTGAAATTGATGAATCAGTTTTTTCTAAAAGAAAATAAAACAACACTTGGCAGACTTAAAAAAAGACAGTATCAATTCAGCTCTTACATATCATAGATGTATCCTTTAATCACCTATATCATTGGTAACAAATGAAAAACAATTAAAGATGTTACTAATTACAAATCATGAGAAGAATCCTGGAATCATTCTATATCTAAATGTCAAACAATTTTAATAAACAACCTGTGAATAAAATTAGACCCATTGGCAAATGAATAATTGAAGTCTCAAGATACTTGCCAAAATCTCTGAAGAAAAGATAACCAATCAACCCAACAATAGGTGCTTTCTACATAGCAGTTTCAATCTGTTATCTGAAGAAAGGATATTTGGCCTGAGGTGGACGAAAGCTTGCAACTCAGTGCAAATTTTTATAATTATTTTTTGAAAAATTCTGTTTTTTTAATCATATTCTTTCTAAATTTTGTGTAACAAATAATATTGAAAATTTAAATCCAAGGCTTTCCCTTTCCTATATAAATAAAACTACGTGAAAGTAGTTTATCTGTCATATATACTTATATATTATATATATAATAGTTATAAGTATATATATATATATATATATATATATATATATCATATATATATAATATGATTATATATATATATATATATATAAAAATATAGTATATATATATTTCGAGATTTTTCGATTTAAAGTATTTATATATATATAATATCATAATATATATACTAATATATATATAATATAATGATATATATAATATTATATATATATATACTATAATATTAAATATATATAATAGAAGAATATAGATATAAATTATATATGATATATGATATATATATATATATATATTATATATGATTATATATTAATAGATATATTATAATATATATATTTATATATAATATATATATAGTATATATTAATATATATATTCAATATATATACTATATATAAATATATATATATTATAAATATATATATATATAATAAATATCATAGTAAGATATAATAATATATATAATAATATATAAAATATATATATATAATTATAATATATATTTATATATATATATATATATATATATATAACATATACAATATAATATTTTATATATATATATATATTAGTATATATATATATATAGATATATAATATGATATTATATATATATATATAAATTAATATATATAATATATATATATATGTATATACTAATATATAATATATATAATATAGTTATATTATTAATAATATAATATATAATTATATTATAATATATATAATATATATATAATATATTATATATATATATATATATAATATATTATAATACCAAAGAATTCTATACCGATATTTTTTGAAACAGACTGAAAGTAGAAGCTAAAGTTCAGAAAAAATAGCTCAAATTTTTTAAATTTAGACAACGGTAAAAGGAGAAAGAGAACATAAAGAAAAGCAATGGAGCGAAGAATCGCTAAGAGAAAAGAGTGAGATACAGAAATTGCACAAGAGAAAGATAAAACACAAAAAGATACAATCCGACTTGGAGCAGCGCAAGAAATAGCTGCAGATTTGAAAAAGAAACTAAAGCGGAAGTGGATAGCAGAAGAAAAACCTTAAACTGAAGAGAAGACGAGAAGGCGAAACGCGAATCGGAAGGAAAGAAGGTTTACAGATGAAGTACTGACGCAAGAGGACGTCAACGACAACAGGAAACAATTACCTGGCAGCGCAGAACCTTCTCCCTCCATAGCCTCAATTCTGTAAATAAACTCCTCAATCTAATAGATCTCCAAACTTGGATTAGAAAGTTCACTAATATCGAAGAATCTACCTGACATTATTCGAATAAACAGCATTGCATAGATATCCCTAAAAAAATAGTTATGCGCATTACTTGATCTATAATTACCTGGAATCAGCCCGAAGTTAATTCAATGATTTACCGTTTGAGGATTGCGTCCAACTATTACGAACCTCAAGAAAGATTATTGGTACGTTATCGACCCTCCGAGATGGGTACCGAACTCTAGGTACAAATTAGACACCGAACCCGAAGATGACAACCCAACAGTAACAATATAGAAAGTTTTAACGCTTCAAAAAATGGACCTACGCCTCGCGCCGACCGTAAGAAAAGCGTCGAAGAGCTGTTAAAATTCATAGCTGTGGATAAATATATGACCACCGTACCCAAAGAACTAGCCACTTTTCTAAGAGAAAGAAATGACAAAGAAATGTTAGACATTGTTGTAAGTTCAGACAACTACTTGCAAGCCCTAAATTGAGTTTAGCCCACGAAACAGTCACAGTAACAATTATAGAAGCAGACCAGGAAATAGCTATCAAAAGTTTAATGAAAGTAAGACCACTAACAAAAATACGTCATTCCAGAGGAATAACGTGTCGGCAAATGTTACCAGGAGCAACGATTACAGAAGGGAAAATCGTCGAAGCTCTAGCGAGCCAAGGAGAGTTGTGACATGCTACAAATGTCAACGAAGAGGACACATAGCAAGAGACTGTCGAGTATTACCCTACAACAATAGCGGTAAAAGTTTTAACACTTATAGTAGTCGACCAAAGGACGAGGTTAAAACCCCTGTGGCATCCGCGGATATTTCCGCAGAGGAAAAAGACTTGTCAGTGACAAGGGAAGAGCCACATCAGTCCGCATACTTATGTATGATGGGCGGAACTGAAGATTTTTCTCATCGTCTGTCAGTCCTCGATGGAATAGCCAATGGTTATCGTGTCCGAGTGCTCAGAGATACGGGCTGTAATGGCATTGTTCTTCGTGAGAAGTTCGTTTCGGAAGGAAATTACACAGGAGGGTATACACAAATGCGACTATTGGATAAAACTGTTAAGAAAGTTCCACTAACCGACGTGATTTTGGATACTTCTTATAACGTAGGGAAGGCAACGGATGTCGTTATGCCAGACGTTGTCTATGATTTGATTCTGGGCAACATTGAAGGGGCGTTACCCCCCAATGAATCTAATGATGAGTGGGAAGAGACTAAATGTCTGGGTCCACGCGCAAAGCAGGACGAAGCAACTCAGAAGAAGTTGTTACCCCCTATCATTGAAAAGGTAGAAGATATATGTGTGGAATCACTTGCCCGGCGCAAAGCCACTCAGAACGATCAACCAGAAATGAGGGTGTTAGTGGAAGTTGCAGAAGTACCCATTTTGATGACAACGTGTGATCGAGGTATTTCCGTAGTCGTACAGAAAGAAGAAACTCCTGCTGAGCCGATAATTACAGTTCAACATCCTGAGAATGAGAGTGCCGACAAAGTTAAAGTTAACAGTATTAATACTGAAGAAGATACTCAAGTATCTGTAGGGCCAGTTATGAAAGAAAGTGAAGATGCCCTTAACATAACAGCTCCAGCGAATGTATCAAACGCAGAAGGCGGACAGATACAGAATCTCCTACGAGATAGAGCTGAATGGATGAATAGACAAAGACAAGATCTTACTTTGATAAGATCAGAAAATTCCATTGAAAATTACAAAATTAGGAATCTATTGATAAATGACTTATCATTTAAGAAGATTATAAAAACTTCAATAAGGGAAATAGTTCGACCATATTACTGGTCCAAGAGAAGCCAAAGAAACCACGTAAAGAGAAATGGTAATGGTAAAACAGAGTAAGATAAAAACGAGTAACAAGGGATACCAAGGAAGCCTTTCAAGAAATAATATTTACAAGATGAAACGCAATGTGAAATTAAGTGCACAGAATGAGAAATCCGAAGATGAAAAGGAGGAAATAACTAATATACTGGAAGGGGATAGAGAGGAAATTGATGAATCTGCTATAGAAAATGCCGTAGTTTTTGAAGAAAACAATGATGAAAATGTTAAGAAAAACACCGAAATGATGGATGATAGAATTAAAATAAAGTCAGCATGTGATTTGAAACCAGATGAAAGCAGAATTCCTGCTGTGTACGGAACAATGTTTTGTGGGAAATATAGGATACGTTCTTCAGGAGAAAGCAGGATACATTGGAGACCATGCTCCACTACAGAGAAAATTAAAAGACATTGTGAGCCATTAAATATAGAAGAAGAAAATCAGTTTTTGACAAGCATGTTGGGTATATCAAAAATTGGCAAAAATGACAGAATTGACAGAAATAAAGTATTGAGCACAGCTTGTGATAAAATATCTAGAGGCCATCAAGAGGTCGAAAAGACGATAGAAGAAAGAGTACAACAGTACTATTGGCCTGCGGGAAGCCAAAACAACCACTGGAACGAAGATAGCAGTACGAACAGAAAGTACCATACAAGACTGACAAAAGAGGATATTTATATGAGAAATGCAAGCTAGTTGAAAATGTAACGAAGAAAGATGAAGACAACAGAGAAATAATAGCCGATTTAAAACAAAGTACGAAAAGTAGAATAAATAAATACATCGTAATGGTCGCAACTGCACTTACCAAAGTAAAGGGCAGCAATGAAGTAAACCACGGAAGAATAGATGACAGTTTGGAAGAGAAGAAACTATTGAGGTGTATGAAGTCCTCTAGAATTGATAATTTTAGTATTTGTGAAACCGTGTTCTAAAATAAAGGTAATATAGGTACTGAGAGAAGCAGCAGGAGATGTCAGAAACAATACTGTAGAATGAAAATGGTCAGAAGAATATGGAAAATGCCAAATAGAGGAAAAGATGAATGCGAACACAGGAAACTGAAGTCCAGAAGTCATAACAAAAAGAAAGGGCAATATGGAGTAGTCATTGCCAGTGCGACGTTGGTCTGAGCGATGGGGCGAATATTAGATGGCATAAAGGACGTTGACTTCTATATTGATATCATCATTCATTCGAGGAATTGGCATGAACACATGGATAAGATCTGGAATGTACTTTCAAAGTTGCAGAGTGAGGGCTACACTATAAGACCATCCAAATGTGAGTTTGCTTCATCGAGTGAAGAGTTCATATGGCATCACAATGGCAACGGCATAAAAGGACTGCAAGATGAGAATGTTGAAAAGATCATGAAAGCGGAGCCTCCTAAGAATTAGAAGCAGGTCAGATCTTTTCTCGGCCTGACCGCTTATTACAGAGATTTTGTACGGAACTACGCTGAAGTAGCCGCACAACTCACAGATCTGACGAAGAAGGGAGAACCGACGAAGCTACGCTGGGAGGAAAAGCATCAAACGGCGTTTGAAGAGCTGAAGAAAGCATTGGTTTAAAAAAAAATATTGAAGATGCCACGATTAGATAAAGTATTCAACCTGCAGGTGGATGCCTCAGATACCTCTTTGGGTTATGTACTTCTTCAGGAGGAAAATGACATCCTGCATCCCATAGCGTACGGGAGTAAGAAACTCTCCCCAACTCAGCAAAGATACAGTATCTTAGAGAAGGAAGCTCTAGCAATCGTAACGGGGGTGAAAAAGTTTTAGCCGTATTTGTATGGAAAGGGATTTATTCTTCAATCAGATGACAGACCCCTCACGGCTATGAACAAAAAGGAATTCGACATCCCTAGAATTGTGTGCTGGACGCTCTTCCTTCAACGTTTTAGATTTCTACTGCAACATATAAATGGAGAGGAAAACGTAATCGCGAATTACTTAAGTCGTCCAATCGGCGACGGAACGCTCAAGGAATTAAGAAGACCTACCATAGAAGAAGAAGGAATTCCCGCAAGCGTTCAATTAAGAATGTAAATAAGCAAAGTAACTATGTAATTAGCTTAAATGGGGTGCGTAAATGTAATGTATGGAACATGCTCTTTTGACCACTTGCATGAATTCACTTCCACAAATGTTGTTTTTCCCTAACTTCGAAACATGGTCCATACAGAAAGATCTTCCCATTGTTTAATATATATATATATATATATATATACACTTATAATAATATATAAATTTATATATATATACATAATTATATATAATATATATATATATATATATATATATATATATATATATATATATATATATATATATATTATATAAATAGTATATATATATATATATATATATATTATATATATATATATATATATATAGTATGTATAGTATATTATATATAATATTAGTATATAATATATATATATAATAAAATATATAATATATATAAATAATATATATATAAATTATATATATATACTAGTATATAGTAGAGATATAGTATAGTATATAAATATAGACATAAACCTATATAATAATTATAATATATATTATATAATATATATATATATATATATAATTATATTATATATATATAATATATTATATATATTATATATATATATAATAATAAAGCACTGCCCCTCAAATAAATTTTTCAACCATCTAATTTATTCGTAATTATGCTAATATAATCGTTACAAAAGCTCCAGCAAATCATTCGTACAAAATAATATAAAACCCTGTCGTTGAGATACTCTTCAGTCAGATAAAATTAACAATAAGAATCAGAAGAAATAAATTCACACAAGATACTCTTTTCAAACACAACTTTCGGCAGGAAGTAATTTAGAGAAAAGCTCCTCGACTTCGAATCTCGAACCGCAATTTCCTCTAAAGAAGTAAGCGCAAGGATGTAAACGAGTGGAAACAGTCGTAACAGCTAAAAGACTTAGAAGAGAGTATCTCAACAGAAGGGACTTTTATTACTTCTTTACTTTTATTGAATATCTCTACTTATGTTGAATAAAAACATCATTTCAAATATGGATTTCTAATTTACCATCCTCTTATATAGGGTGCTTGCTCACAAAAGAAAAACCAATCAAGCAAGTACTACCCTATATAATTGGTGAACCCGGAGAAGAACACCCGAGACTTCGATCACGCCTTCTAATAACCAAAAGAAAAGAACAAAAATGAAGAAAAAAACTACAATAACGCAAAATCCCAATCAGTACATTCAGAAAAGACTCGAGCAAGAATATTTTATGAATACTGGACTTCAATTTTCATTTATAATTTTGGATTATGTCATTGCTTTCACAACTATCACATGTTCGAGATTCAATCATGACATAGCAAACTCCTTTACGTATGGATTGTATTTCATCATTCAAGTTTGGATATGGGCAGAAACTCATTTTGATTCCACTACGAACTCGGATCCTTTTCGAATTCTGAGATTATGTATAAACAGATTACTGATGAGAATTACAAGAAATTTTCAAATAAAGGACTAATATTCAAGCAACTCGCCTCAAATGTAACTTCCTTTACGGTAAGGATTTCTTTCATCATTTTAAGTTGGATATGGGCAGAAACATTCATTTTGATCCACTACGGACTGTTGATTCCTTTCGAATCTACAATGGTCTGTGGCCGCCCTTTATGGTAGAGAAGATTTTTCAAATAAAGACCTAAATTTCAAGCAACACTTCGTCTCTACATATGTCAAGCAATGTTCTCTCGTAACTACAGCTTTGAAAACTATTTTCCTGCGCATTGATCAACTCATGATACAATAGAATCGCGTTAAACTTAATTATTTCATTGATGCAACGTATTGATATAAGTGGCTTATCTAACTTTTGAAAACTCAATTTGAACGTTACTCAAAAATTATGTATTTACATTTTTGTACTTTATGCATTTAATGTTTGTATTTGTTTATATCAGGGATATAACCAAATATGCTTTTGTTTAAATGCAACCTTTATTTTCTGTACTATCTAACAGTATTGTAATTTCAATGTATTCAAATATTGTTAATATATTTAACGTCGATGTAGCCAGTTATGCCTCGTATTGAATAGTTACATTCATGTATGAGCTATTTTTTTGCCTTCAAATGTTTGATGTCTACTTATGTCTTTGAACATAATTAGATATAGTTGCATTTAACCTAAATTTAAACATATAATTTAGTATTATTTCTTTTCATCAGTGTTGTTTATCCTATTACTTCTTCTTAGCAGTGGAAAGTAAATGCAGCACTCCATTATAAATAACTTTTATAAAATTTTAATTTATGTTCTACTTATGCTAAGATTTGCGCGAGCAAAAATTTTAGCAATAATCAAATGAATAATATATAAACCCTTTTAGTTGAGATACTCTTCAGTCAGATCAAAATTAACAAAATAAGAATCAGAAGAAATAAATTCACGGACAAGATACTCTTCAAACCAACTTTCGCAAGGTAGTAAATTTTAAGAAAGGCCGCGAACTTCGAATCTCGACCGAAAGTTTTCTCTAAAGAAGTAAGGCAAAGGAGGTAAACGAGTGGAACAGTCCTTAACAACTAAAAGACTTACGAAGAGAAGTGTTCTCAATCAGAAGGGACCTTTTATTACTTCTTTACTTATTGAATATCTCTACTTAGTTGAAAAAAAACAATCATTTCCAATATGATTCTATATCTTACCATCCCTATATAGGTGCTTTGCTCACAAAAAGAAAAACCAATCAAGCAAGTACTACTTTTAAATATTTATATATATTATAATATATATATATATATAATAAGTAATAATTATAATATATATATATAATATATATATATATATATAAATAATATATATATATAATATAATATAATATATTATATCTATATATATATATAATATATATTAGTATATATATATATATGTTTTTGTACAAAGAATTTGCATAATAAATGCAGCAACCCCAGCTTTATCGTATTTGAATCAGAGCCTCGCCTGTGATAGATGCAATGAAAAATCTTTGATTAAATTATTATTATATTATGTATTAATTATTATTAGTAATATTATAATATTATATTATATATTATTGATTATTCTTATGTATTATTATTATATTATTATATATTATTTATTTTACTATATTATTATTATTATTATCTATTATTATTTTTATTAGTATTATTAAATATTATATGAGAATTATTATTATTATGTATTATTATTATTATATATTATTATTATATTATTTTATTATTATTTATATGATTATTTTATATATTATTATATTGTATAATTATATTTTTAATTCATTATTTAATATTATTATTATATTGAATAATTATTATTATATATATTGATTATTATTATTATTATTATTATTAATATATATTATTATTAATATATTATTATATTTAAATGAATATTCACAGAGATTTACTCTTTCAATCAGCGGGATTGCGAACACTGGACCTTCCGCGTTGCGAGGTAACAGTAAAACCGGCGCTTTATCGCACTAAGCCATCCACGCCCAAAAAACGAACCGCTTCACTTAGTTTTTAAAAGCACCCGGTTTCTCATCCCATAATTGCTGAGTGCACGTTTCTCCCCCTTTAAATGAATGAGTCAAGCAAAAATTTACTGCTTCATCACGGGATCGAACAGCCTGGACCTACCGCTTGCGAGGTGACGAACCGATGGCTCTAACCACGACAACCCACTAGCAATCCACGTCCCCTTTATTATATTTTATTGGTTTATATTATTATTATTATTATATATTAGTATAGTATTATATTATTATTAATATTATTCATATTATTATTATAATTATATATTATAATTATTTATTATTATTAGTATTATGTAATATTAAGACTGTTTATTGTAGTATAAAACATAAATTAATTCGTGTTAGATAAAACTATTGCTATTCATGAACGGTCGATCTGGAATTAGTCTTAGTATTATCACGTTTTATAATTACTGAATATTTAATGTAACATTAATAATACAATTATTCGGGTTACTATTAGAAAGGAGAGGCATCTGCGTAGATGATGCTCAAAATGTATATGTATAAATGTATTGTATTCGGGGCTCAAAGGCACAACACTGTATTGCAATCAGTAGCCCCAATTTCATATAGAAGAAATTGAATCCAAATTACAATGATTTATTATTGTCATCTGTTAAAGTTGTAATAATATCTATTCATATTGTATCTCTGTTATTAAAGATAAATAATTGTAAACAACAATTCTGATAAAGAATCATTTTGATTTGATGATTATTATATTATTAATTAATTATTATTATGATTCTATTATTATTATTATTATTATTATTATGATATATTATTATTATATTATATTATATTATATATTATTAATATTATTATTATTATATTATTAATAATTATTATCATTAATATATTAATCTTATTATTATATTAATATATTATATTATTATAATATTATATTCTTATATATATTATAAATTATTATTATATTATATATATATTATTATTATTATTATTATTATTATTGATTATTATTATTATTATATATTAATATATTATTTATATTATTATTATTAAAATAGTAAAAGAAGTAGTATGCAGATAGTATTATATATAATATATAAATATATATATAATATTATAATATATATAATATATATAATATATATATAATATATTATATATATATATTATAATTATATATATATATAATATAT
>JABUQX010098222.1:22500-30000 GCA_015478945.1 Trachelipus rathkii
CATTAATAAAATAATTAATAATAGTAATGACCAAAAGAATATTTAAATTAATAATAAACTAATATTAATAATAAAAATAATAATAATAAAATAATAATATAATAATATAATAATAATAATAAAATAATAATAATACATAATAATAATAATAATAATAATAATAATAATAATAATAAAATAATAATAATAATAATGAAAAAACAAATAATAATAATAATAATAAAATAAAATATATAAATTAATAAAATAAATATAATAACAATAATAAAGAAGAAAAAAAGATGGAAAAGAAAAAAAATTTGAAATAAAATTATATTAAAAATATAACCTATATTATATTACCTGTTTAGTAATATACAACAACTTACAAAAATATACAAAAACAGGAACGTACTATATACTAAAAGATTGGTTGGTTGTGTGTTGAACATTAAAAAAATATATAGAATATACATTTGGCACCGGATAGAGTTAATAAAACAAATTAACAACGTGTTAAAAACTAAAATAAAAGTAAAATAGAATAATAAATTAAAACCAAAATTAAAAACAAAAATATACTAATCGAAGAGCCATCTGAGTTAAGTTGCGGCTTTGTACTATGTATAAACAACTCTCGAGAATCCTTCGTCAAGTAAACAGAAGCCGAAAGACAACACCCTGAAGCTCATCCTTTTGAATGTCGTGATAGCTTCCTGAAGAGGGGTCGAGGCAGAGTTCAGGTAAGTTAATGTCATTTGTTCAAATGAAAGACGCCAGATTTTTAAGATATTATTACAAATACAAAGCCGAAACTTAACTCAGATGGCTCCTCAATTAATTTATTTGTTTTAATTAAGGTTAATTTATTTATTTATTTTACTGGAGAAATCCCATTTTAATCCCTGTGCAATAAGACGAGAATTAGTTGGCAACATGGACTACTTAAAGACTAATTCATTGCAAAAAAATGTACCAACACACAACCAACCAATCTTCTGGTTAAAACTTTGTTTTTGTTAATTTTGTACATTCCTCCCGAGACTCAACTAAACAGGTAAATAATATAGGTTAATAGATTTTATATATTTATTTTAATTTTTTATATTTTTCTTACTATTTTTTGTTCTTTATTATGTACATATATATTATTTATATTAAATTATTATATTATATTATTATTATATTATATTAAATATTATTATTATGATATTTTTTTTATATCATATTACTCTTCTATAATTATTATCTTATTATATTATTATTGTTAACTATTATTATTTTATTATTACTTAATTATTATTATTATATTATTATATTATATAATTATTATTATTAGTTATATTAATTATTATTTATTATTATTATTATTGAATTTAATTATATTATTTCATGCTTTTTCAAGCCTCCGCCTCTGAAAATATTTCTTTCAAGACAGAAAGAAAATTTCTTAAATAATCTGAATAAAAAAATACAATTAATTTTAGTATAGTACCACGCTTCGTCCGACACTTCGACATCTTTCAAGATATAACCTTATTGAATATTTAACAATTTTGCTAAATAAATTTCGTATAAACTAATAACAAAATAAATAATAAATTATATATATTAAAGTGGAAAAGGTAATCTAATCATTGAACTTTCGTCATTTACAAGATGTTCAAAAAATTCGACATTTCATTTATTTTATTTTATCAATTGTTCATGTTCCTGTATGATGCGAACGATTCCCACTATTCGAATCATAAAAATCATTTGTTCTGTTGATGGAAGAACCCTCTTTTATGCTGTTATCCGGATTTTTGTGGTGTTCTTCTTTAAAATGTTGAAATATTTTCCTCGGGTTATACTTATGTTGCGAACATTACCCCTCATGTTGGAGGGATAATCGTTGTGTATCCGATTAATAACGAGCGTAAATCCACTTTCAAACATGAAATCGGTTACACAACTTACCTCCCTCACCATCCGAAAGCGCTTTAAGAGTAGAGAAGCACTAGCTCATTTAATGGGCTTATAGTATGATCTTAAAATAAGCTTCTTCCCGTCTGCTTTAATAATGCTCTTTAAAATTCATTTTAATTTGTTTTCTCCTCTTTTTCTGACTGATATTTTCAAGTATTATTAATATAATACGAGCTTCGTTTCAGTTTCTTCATGAATTGTAAGTAAATATTAAAGTGTTCTTTATAAGTGTTCCCTCTTCATAGATATACTGGTGGAAGTTATTGTTAATAGATCCCTGTGTTATTCTTTTAATTCTTATCAAAAAAGGTCCAATCAGACGATATCTTAAATGCTCGATGAACTAAGTCTTTCTGGTAGCAATTTTGTAATTTAAGAAGATGAATGAGTCGAATTCAAGTATGTTCCCTTCTGTAGATTTAACGTAACCTCTATCAATTTTCCCTAATCCTCTTAATTTTATTATTAACACAAGAAATTAAACGTTATTTTTGTTCCTTCAAAGTAAATTTTAAACCACTTCCGAGCATGAGATCTTAATTTTGGATTTGAACTCTGAATACATGTTCTAAGATCGTAAATTATACAAAGTGTCGTCCTCGTATCGGAATGTAAAAGAAAGATGGAACAAAAACGGGCGTTTTCACTAAAATTTTGTTTTCTACCCGATGACATTGAGAAATCTCGAAGTTGGTCCCTAAAGGTGATCCCATAGATACGCCATTTTTTGAATAATTTTACCATTGAAGTTGAAAGTGTTTCGTGTACACTATATTAAAGTAACCTCCAAAGTCTCTTCTATGGAGCAGCGGTGGTTTTAATTCATATGAAATAAACATTTTCTAAATAATGAGTTAAAGTTTCAGATATAGAATCGTGAAAACTTTCAAACCAGAGATAAATTGTTAAGCATCGAAGAATTAAGTTGTTTAGGTTTCCAAAATTCATTCTGGATTAACTATAAATTTTCGTTAAGAATATTGGTCCTAATTAGGTTTTATGTATTTTGAGATATCATGAGTCACGGTACCCGTCATACTTACTATAGGCCTTAAGGGTGGGTCCTCAGTGTTCTTGTGAACCTTTGGTAGGCCATAGAGATGTCCATTTTTGTATAGATCCATCCTTCTTTAATTCTGTGTTTAGATGTTTAATGTCCGTGATCGTTACTTAGCTAAAGGCTATTATGTCTTTTAACTCTTCCGTTGACTTTTTAAGCAGGGGTGATTTTGTTTATACTAAGATGGTGTTAGCTTTTATGTAATCCTCTTATCAGGACAATAACCCGCCTCCTTCAATCAAGGTCTTTGTATAACATGTCATTGTTAATGTTTAAAGGATATAGATAGCATCTGCTTTAATCGTTGTTAAAAGGTCTTAATAGCTTCTTTAGGGAATGTAATCCAAAGGTTTTCAATTAGTTTAAAATAGAATGCTAATTTTTTATTCCTCTTTCCTTGCAAAGTTTTTAATCCTGTAAAGTTTTTCAACCTCAATTTCGTTTATTAATTAAGTTACCCTTTTCTTTATAATAATAATTTGATTCTTGCCTGGGCCTCTTGCAACAACAGTTTTCTTTTTGCCGTTTTCCTTATAGTAATATACGTATTACTATATAATATATAATATATATATATATATAAATAATAAATTAATATATATATTCTAGTATATATATATATATATAAAATATATATATATATAATATATATATATTTGTATCTTTATAAATTATCTTTATTTAATATATTAAAAAGAAAAAAGGAAAAATGTTTTTCACATTATTAAATTAATTTATTGATTATTATCATTATTATGATTATATTAATTATATTATCATTAATTATTATATATTATTATTATTATTAAATATTATATTTATTTATTAGTATTATATTATATATTATATTATTCTATTATTATTATATTCATTATTATATTATTATCTATTATTATTATTATTATATTAATTATTATATTATTATTAATTAGTATTATTAATTATTGTTATTTATTATTATTATTTATGATTATTTATATTATTTATTAATAGTATTATTAGTATATATTATTATTATTAATTATTATATTATTACTATATTTTATATATTATTTATTATTAATTTTAACTTTTAACTTTCATAATATATTGTAATTTATTTTATTTTCAGCTGATATTGTGTTGGATAAACCGAAACGCCAATTAAATGATAGTCACAGCTTCTGCGTCTTTTAGTTTCTATAATAAGTTGAGGTTCCTAAAACAATCATTGATCATAATTATATAAAAATAATAATAAATAATATATTATATATAATATAATATTTATATAATATTATAGTATATATATAGAGTACATATATAATATATATATATAGTATATATAATAGTATATACATATATTATAATATAATTAATATATATATATAATAATATATAAGATAGTATTAATAATAGTAATTATATTAAATATAAAGTAATTTAAATAAATGGAAGCAAGAAAATTGAGAAGTAACAGAAAATATTTAAAATGAATTTCAGGACTGTCCACATTAAAATTTAAAATAATTTAGAAACACGAATTTAAAATAATTTGCATTCCACCAGGTATTTAATAATTAATTAATTTTTTCTATTTAAAAAGTATAAAAATTTACTCTCATTACATATATCATATTTTATCTCTCGATAACAGGGTAAAACAGTTGAAAATTAGTTAAAATAATAATAAGTCAATGTTGACAAAGAAATTTCCGAATTACTTCTTGATATCTTAAACTAATAATTAAAATACTGGTTCGGTCTTACTGTTTGTGAATCGTGCCGTTCGCCGTTATGAGGCCGCGATAATTGTAGTATAATGAACAACATATTTGTATGTGCGTAGTCCTATCCCAAAGTATCGGTTTGTGTGTATGTCAAATTCAATACGTCCCTATAGATGAGGAATAAGTAATTAATCTAAAAACCAATAAATGATTGCAGCAAATTCTAGTGAAAAAATAAAAGTAATAAATTTTTTAGCCCAAAATATTTTCATAGTTATAGTTATATAATCAAATCTCTATCGGTCTTTCTTGCTCATGAGGACAGCACAGGACATGTAAAGACAACTGATGAAATAAAGTTAAGTGGAAAACATCTTCGGTCCAAGAAACAATTTGATGAACGCCGTTGACTAAATCCCGCTTGCGCTGAACAACCGTTTACATCATCACTGTAACAATTGTTTATCGGGATAATAAACTGTAAATTAAAAAGCTTATTTAAATAAAAAGTCTGAAACTTTTAGAAGGGTAAGAAAAAGATTAAAATTTAATTTCTAAAGTTTTTCATGGTGAAGGTTATTCATCAATAATCTCTTCAATCTGTCCTGGTGTAAAATTAATGCAACCGTCTGCAAGGTCGTTGTATGTTCGAGGGATGAATAATAATTCGCTTGTTTCACGGTAGTCTAGTAAAAAATAATAAGAGATAATATTTCTTCTAAAACCAATTCTTCTCTTTTTCTTCTTACTTAATAAGCTCTATTTACAATCGATTTATAAAAAAAAAAAATTTACAAAAACATTTTTTTTAATGTTATACCTTTACAAATAAAATATATAATTATTATTTTAAAATTTAAAAACTCTCAGCTTTTAATATATTAAATAATATATATGAAATATTTTGCTAGAGTTTCTATCCACTTTAATTTTAGAAAAAAGATATATATATATATATATATAATATAGATATATATAATATATATAATATATATAATATATTATATATATATAATATATATTATATAATAGTATATATATATATATATATAATATATAATAATATAATATATAAGACACAGCTACTATATCGGCTGAAATATAAATAATATTATATATAATAAGTATATATATATAATATAAATATATATATATAAAATATATATAATATATAATTATATAATATATATAATATATAAATATATATATATAATATAGTATATATAATATATATAAAATGATAATAGATATATATATACTTATCATAAATTCACAATTTTATTTTTATTGCAGTTAATATACAGAGACGGTGAAAAGCCATTGGTTATAAACCAAGATTTATGTACTGGCGATTCAATCAACTTGTCCATTTTTGTACGGTTGACTTTGCAAACATAAGACTAGCAGTCATAAATTCAATTTGAATTACTTATCCATACCTAACATCATCCATCGCCCGATGCAATATTTCCTTGAAAAAATCACTGTACCCATATCTCCGGAAAGATAACAACCATTTTCAGAAGAGGGCAGCATGTCATATTGAGAGGAAGACTTTGTAGATTCAGAACAAGTTCGGAGTTGGATGTTGGGTGAGAAACAAAAAATTTCTACAGTCAAAAGGAGCTGTAAAATATGATTAGAAATGTTTGTTGCTTGACAGCCATCAAATACCAAACTTTTCATCTCTAAGATCAAACAATTTTACCAGTTAAATAAAAATGTGGGATCGAAGATACAGAGAAGAATTGTATTTTTGACAGCCCATCCGGTAGAATCAATGCAGTGTTTCTCTATAACAGGAGAAAATATTATTCTCTAACTTTTGCCCATTCTGTGCATCCCAAAGAAGAATACAACAGCGTTAAGGTCTTTCAAGATTCCTTAGCGTAACATAGATACAACATAGGGGTCATAGTAGACTTTATTATGGTGATATTCTCGCTAAATAACCAAAACGATTCTTACTGCCATTTGTTAAGACTGGAAAAGTTGACCGAATCATTGGGGAGGAACAACGTATAAAGTGGTGATTGATCCATCCACCGCAGTTAAATTTAAGACTCATTAGTAAATTTGTCATAGTTCTAGGAAAAGAGACTTCAGCTTTCAAGTACATTAAAAACTTTTCCCTAAAATGCTTGTTGCAAAGATTAAAGCCTGATTATTATTGGAGATAATACAGGAGTATTTAAAAAGCTAACTAGAAGCTTGACATATTTTTGTGGCAAATTTTTGTTTCCATCCACGCAATGGCAATGAGAGAAAGATGTGGAACAGATAACATGCTGAATCTCTGGTGAAAAACTATGAAGAAATAGATTGCATAAATTAAATGAGAATGTGAAAACGTACTTGGAGAACAAATGCGAGCACTTCTCCAGAATGTTCTAGACTTTGGTATTTGAAAGCAGCTTCCAAGAAGTGTGTAACGAGAATTTTATGCGTGATTAAATTTTGTTGTTTACTTAAGGTTAGTTAGGAAATAAAGATAAATTAAAAATAAAGAAAAAGAAACATATTCACTTCTAACCCTTTTGTAGAGACTTTTACCTAACTTTAGTTTATATGTTTTTTTGTGAATAAAATGTTAATTTCATTGTCTTTCCAATTGGGAAGAGTTAAGTAGTTACTGTACAGTTTGCTTGCTAAAATTCTGCGTATATATATATATATATATATATATGGAGATATAAATCGGTTTTTATATATATATAAATAATTATATATATATATATATATATTATATAATATATATATATATATATATATATATTTATATAT
>JABUQX010098222.1:35000-37500 GCA_015478945.1 Trachelipus rathkii
ATAATATAATAATAATATAAATAATACTGAATAATAAATATAATATAATAATAATAATAATAATATAATAATAATAATAATAATAATAATTAATAATAATGAATATAATATATTAATATTAAATAATAATTAACTATAATTAATATAAAATAATAATAATAATAATAATAATATAAATAATAATTATAATAATAATTAATAATTGTGAAATGGATTATTACACTTTTTTCTTTTAATATATTTAAATAGAAGATAAATTTATAAATATTAAAGAAATTATATTATATATTATATATATATATATATATATATATATATATATATATACTATAGTATATATATATATATATATTATATACTATATAATATTATTATATATATATATAATAATATATATATATATAAGGAAAACGAAAGGCATCTTTGTAGTAATTATTCCAAAGAAAATCAATTATTATTTTAAAAAGAAAGGGGTAACTTAAGATTATAAACAAATTGAGGTTGAAAAACTTTACACGAACATAAAACTTTGCAAGGAAAGAGGAATTAAAAATTAGCAATGAAGACTAATATGAGGCCGATGGCGCTCTTATACAATTTCCTAAAGAAGCTTTGAAGAATCTTTAAACACGAATTAAAGTATGCTATTAAATCCCTTAAACATAACAACGACATAGTTATACAAAGATCTGATAAAGGAGGCGGGGTAGTAGTGCTGGAATAAAGAAGATTAACTTAAAAAGCTAAACACATCATTAGGATAACAGAATCACCCATGCTTTAAAAAAGTCAAACGGAAGAAGTTAAAAGACCATTAATAGCTTGGCTAGTAAAGGATAACGACACATTACATTAAAGCACAAAATAAGAGAATTGGATCATATACAAATGGACATCTTATGGCCTACGCAAAGGTTCACAAGAACATGAGGCACGCACCCTTAGGCTATAAGTAAGTATGACGGGTACCGTGACTCATGATATCTGAAATACATAACACTAATTAGAAAATTTAACGAAATTTATAGTTAAATCAACAGATGAATTTTTGGAAAAAAATACAACATTAATTCTTTCGATGTTAAAAAAATTATATCTCTGGATGTTGAAAGTCTTTTTACGAATGTTCCTATATCTAAACTATTAACATATTGAAAATGTTTATCATCATGACATATAAAACCACCGCTGTCCATAGAAGAAGACATTCTGAGAAGGTTTTTACTTTATAATATTGTACCATTATTTTCATTTTCAACTTCAATGAGTAAAATATATTCAAAAAAATGGCGTATCTTTGGGATCACCTTTAGGACCACTTGAGATTTTACATGTCATCGTAAAAAAAAATTTTTAATTGAAACCCATTCAATCTTTCCTTTTAACATGTCGATACGTGACGACACCTTGTAATAATTTAAGCGATCTAGAACTATTCAGAGGTTCAAATCCAAATTGAAAGATCTCAGTGGTTTAAAATTTACTTTTGAAGGAACAAAAAATAACTAATTTCTTAGATGGTTATATTAAAATTAAAGAGGATGGAAAAAATTGATAGAAGCGTCTACGTTAAATCTACAGATTAAGGGACATACTTGAGCATCCTTAAATTACAAATTGTTACAATAAGACTGTTAGTTCATCGGCATTTAAGATATCGTCTGATTGACCTTTTTGATAAAGATTCAAGAGAATAACAAGATCTAATAAAAATAATTCCCAGTATATTAATAGAGAAAACTAGTAAAGAAGACTTTAAATATTTATTACAATACCATGAATGGAAAATGAACGATAGAGCTCGTATTAATTATAAAATGAAAATTTAGTTCAGAAAAAAATGAAGAAAACAAATTACAAATTAATTTTAAAAAGAGCATATTAAAGCAAAAGACGGGAAGAAGCTTATATTAAGGTCTTACTATAAAGCATTGAAACTGAGCTCGTGCTCTCTACTCGTGAAGCGCGCTTTCGGATGGTGGGGAGTAGTAACGTTGTGTACCGATTTAATGTTATGAAAGGTGGATGTAACGCTTTATTATCGGATACACACGAATTCTCACATGAGTAATATCGCAACATTAAGTATACCCGAGCAAAAATATTTCAACATTTAAGAAGAAACAAAAATCCCGATAGACAGCTAAAAGAGGGCTTGCTCATCATAAAAGCAAAAAAATGAATTTTTGAATTGCGCTAGTGGAATCGTTGCTCATAAGGAAACATAAACCAATGATAAACATAAATATAATAAAAATAAGTCCAATTTTTGAACATCTTTAAATGACGAAAAGTCAATGTAAGACTTTTTCTACATTTTAAATTTATTATTTTATTTATTTATTTTTGTTATTAGTTTAACAATATTTATAGCAAAATTTGTTAATATATTAAATAAAATTTATTCTTGAAATGGTCGAGAGGTAGGACGAAAGCTTTGGTATTTTCTATACTAAAATAATTGTTTTATTTTATTCAAGATATTTTAAAGAAAATTTTT
>JABUQX010098222.1:42500-60000 GCA_015478945.1 Trachelipus rathkii
TAAATGCACACTATGAAATACAGTGATTTACTTTAAATGCAAATTTTTAACACGAGTTCCAATATTGAAATCTTTAACTTGCAAAAGATATAATATTAAAACAATATTAAAACAAAAATAAATTTTTAAAAACTTTTAATAAAATATGTTTCAATGCACTTTAGTAATATTATTTGAAATATTAAACATAGAAAAACAGTCAACACTTTCTTTATCGCAATGCGCAAGAGAAATACCTGTAAATGCACCTGCGAAAAAAACTGGAAACGCTTTACACATAAAATATTAATTACAAACCAGCTTTGCACCTGTGATATAATTTAAAATATTGCGAAAAATAAAACTTTATAATCACATAAATAATATTAAACAATAAAATTTAGCACTTTTAATATACGAAAGCTTTTAAAATAATTATACTATAATTATTATAATCACGGTTACCGCCTAATTAAAACCGAGTGACGACTCTTTAAACAGAAATAATAAATTATTTCAATGCACGCTATCAAAACTATGTTGCCACAGTAACCAGATTATCCATCGTCAGTATTCCAGGCAAACTATAGGAAAAAGTCTCTTTCCATCAAAACATAACGCTTTTATACGAGCTGAATATCTTTCATACATTACTTGACCATGGGAACCTCAATCAGAAGGACAAAGTACTAAACCATTCCTTTCAACAGGCAGGTAATTATACATCTATTGGAGAATGTGGGTGCATGATGGCAATGCAAGTGCTTGCAGAAAAATTGCAATACTTCTAACTCTTACATTCAATGATCAACGACTATTGCCCATATTGTCTGTTCCTATTTAAGATTAAAATTTAAAAAAATAAGATAACGAATTCCTCTCAAACAAAAATGCATTTAAACTTAATAATTTTTTTATTACATCATATATATTATATATAATATATTATATTATTAAATATATATATATATATATATTATATATATATATATATAATTATATATTAATATATATTTATTATATATATATATATAATATATATATATATATATATATATATTATATATATATAATATATATTACTATATATTATATTTATATATATATATATATTATATATTATATATTATAGCGTTATATATATATATATATAATATATGATAATATATATATATATATATATATATATATTATATATTATATATACTATATAAATATATAATATTATATATATATTAAGTATATAATATATATAATATATTTATAATATATATATTAATATATATATATATTATTTTTAACTTGCTTAAATATATATATATATGTATATATTATATATAATTAATATATATATATATATATATATATATATATATAGATTGGTATATATAGTCTTTGTCGTTTATAGAAGGAGTGAGCAAGAATGTAGATATTATATTATTATATATATATATATATAATTATTATATATATATATTATAATATATATAATATATATATACTCATGTAGTATATTACTATAATATATTATTATATATATATATATATATATTAATTTATATATATATTAGTACTATATATATATATATATCCAGGTTGGCATTAAACGTTGTTATATATTATATGAATATATTATATATATATCTATATATACTGTATATATACGTCTTAACTATTATAATATAATAATAAATATATAATACTAATAATATAATAATAATAAAATAATATAATTAAATAATAATAATAATAATAATATAATAATAATATAATATATAATAATATAATAATAATTAATAATAATAATAATAATATAAATAATTAATAATAATAATAATCTAAAATTAATTATAATAATTTCATAATAATAATAATAATATAATAATATAATAATAATAATAATAATAATATAATATAATATAATAATAATAATATTATAATAAAATAATAATAATATAATAATAATAATAATTAATCAAAATCAAAATCAAAATATTTTTTTATTCAGGAATAGTTAGGTTACAATTTTGTATCCCTTTAATAACAGAGATCATAATATTAATAGATATTATTACTTTACAAAAATCGACAAATAAATTCTGGTAAATTTGGATTCAATATTCCACTTCTATATGAATGGGGCTCTGAATTGCAATACAGTGGTTGTGCTTTGAGCCCAAATACAATAACTTTAAATATACATTCCGTGTTAACAATAACTTTAAATTTCCTATTCCCTTTATAATAGTAAAATAATTGTATTTTACATGTAAAATAAAATATTAGTAATTATAATGTAACGTGATTAATACCTAATGTGCCTAGTGACTATATCACAGTCAATGAAATAGCAATAAGTTTTATCCTAACACAATAATTAAGTTATAATACTAATAATAATAACAGTAATAATAATAATAAGTTTTATCCTAACACAATAATTAAGTTATAATACTAATAATAATAACAGTAATAATAATAATAAGTTTTATCCTAACACAATAATTAAGTTATAATACTAATAATAATAACAGTAATAATAATAATAAGTTTTATCCTAACACAATAATTAAGTTATAATACTAATAATAATAACAGTAATTCTGTGACTCATTCATTAAATGGGGGCCAGTGCACTTTGAGTACTTCAGCAATTATGGGATGGAAAACCTTGGGTGCTTTAAAAACTATAGTTTGAAGCGTTCTTTTGGGGCGTGGATGGCTTATGTGGATAAAGGCCGGCTTTACTGTTACGCCTCAGCAACGTCGCGAGGTCCAGTGTCGAATCGCTGATGAAGACGTAAAATCTTTCATGTGACTCATTCATTTTAAATTAATATATAATAATTAATAAATATAATAATAATATAATAATAATAATAATAATAATAATAATAATAATAATATAAATAATAATAATAATAATAATAATAATAATGAATAAAAATGAATAATAATTAATTAATAATATAATAATAAATTAAAAATAATAATAATAATATAAAGAAATAAAAATATGAATAATTATAATTAATATAATAATTAATAATATAATAATTAATAATAATAATAATATAATAATATAATAATAAAATAATAATAATAATATAATAATATATGTAACAATAATAATAATAATAATAATAATTAATAATAATATAATAATAATAATAATAATAATAATATAATATTAATAATAATAATAATAATAATAATATATAATATAAATTATAATCGAAGATTTTTCATTGCATCTCATATAGCAGCAGGGGCTCTGATTCAAATACGGATAAAGCGTTGCTGCATGTTATTATTGAAAATTTTTGTAACAAACATATATATATATATAATATTATATATATATATATTTATATAATATATCATTATATATATATATATATATATATTATATATATTTATATATATATATACTATAGTAATAATTATATATTATATATTATATATATTATTATATATATTATATATATTATTTAATAGGGTAATACTTGCCTTGATTGGTTTTCTTTTGTGGAGCAAGCACCCTAATATAGAGGATGGTAAATTAGACTAATCCATATTTGAAATGATGTTTATTCAACGATAAGTGAGATATTCAATAGAAAGTAAGGAAGTAATAAAGTTCCCTTCTGTGAGATACGTTCTCTTCGTAAGTCTTTTAGTTGTTATCGGACGGTCCACTCGTTTGACCTTTATATAAAACTTCTTTCTGAAGAAAACTTTCGGTCGAGATTCGAAGTCGCGGCCTTTTCTTTAAATTTACCTCCCTTGCCGAAAGTTGTGTTTGAAAAGAAGTATCTTGTGTGAAAATTTATATTTCTTATGGATTCTTGCTTGTTATGTTTTCTGAACTGAAGAGTATCTCAATAAAGCGGTTTATATATTTTTCTACAGACTTATGCTAAATTTTGCTCGCGCAAATCTTAGCCATAAGTACGAAATAAATTAAAATTTATATAAAGTTATTTATAATGGAGTGCTGCATTACTTTCCACGCTAAACACGGACTGTACCTGTTTACACCACAAAATTGGTATGGAAATAATACTAAAATACTAATGTTAAATTACTTTCAAATGCCAGACTAGTATCTAATTATGTTCAAGAACAGTAAGTAGTCATATCAAAGCATTTGAAGGCAAAAATAGTATTACATGAAATGTAAATTATTCCAAATATCGAGCATAACTGGCTAATCGAGATCTAACATATACTATATATTTTGGAATACTAAAAATACAATAATGTTATATATAACAGAAAATAAAAGGTGCGATTTAAACCAAAGCTATTTTGGTTATATCCGGTTAGATATAAACAATACAAACATTTAAAATGCATAAAGGTACATACATGTAATAACATAATTTTTGGTCTGCGAACGAATTGGTTTTCAATAATTAATAGGCCATATGATCGAAGCCGTTGCATCCAAGAAAGGTCCAGTATAAGGCGGCGCTTCTAATGTATCCATGATTTGGTCAATGCGCGCGAAAATAGTTTTCAAAGCTGTAGTTTACGAGAGAAACATTGCTTGACCATATGTAGAGACGAGTTGCTTGAATTATGTTAGGTCCTGTTTATTTTGAAAAATTTCGTTATACTAAAAGGGAGCGTCACAAACTATATTAGAATTCGGAAAAGGAATCAAAAGTGTTTCGTAGTGGACGATCAAAATGACTTTCTGCCCATAATCCCAAACTTAAAATGATGAACAGAATCCTACCGTAAATAGGAAGTTATTATGTAGAGGGCCGGAGTTGCTGAAATTTTAGGTCCTTTATTTGCAAAAAATTTCTTCATACATAAAAGGGAGCGGTCCAAGAACCATTTAGAATTCAAAAAGGAATCCGAGTTCGTAGTGGAATTCCAAAAATGAGTTTCTGCCGATAATCCAAACTTGAATGATGAAAGAAATCCGTACCGTAAAGGAAGTTTGCTGATGTCCAAATGTATGAATCCTCGAATGTGATAGTTGTCAAAAACATCCTCGATCCCAAATTAGAAATGAAAATTGAAGTCCATTATCGATAATGTTTGTTTGCTCGAGTCATTTTCTGAGTTCTGATTGGGATTTTTGGTTATTTTTCTTTTTTTCTTCCTTTTGTTCGTTTTTCTTTTGGTTATCAGAAGGCGTGATCGAAGTTCTGGGATGTTTCTTCTTCCCGGGTTCAAGGTTTTTAATAATGTTGAGTACTTCTTGATTGGTTTTTCTCTTTTGTGGCAAGGCACCCTAAATATAAGAGATGGTATTAGAATCCATATTTGAATGATGTTTTAATTCAACATAAGTAGATGATATTCAATAGTTAAAGTAAGTTAATAAAAAGTCCTTCTGCTGTGAGTATTACTCTTGCTTCGTAAGTCTTTTTGCTGATTTCGGGACTGTCTTCCACTCGTTTACCGTCCCTCTTGCCTACTTCTTTAGAGAAAACTTTCGGTCGAGATTCGAAGTCGAGGCTTTTTCTTAAATTTACGTTCTTGCCGAAAGTTGTGTTTTGAAGTTTGGAGGAATTTAATTTGCTTCGTGATTCTTATTGTTATTTTATCTGACTGAAGAGGTATCTAACGGACCGGGTTTATAATTATTTCATTTCGACTTTCTGCTAAAATTTTGCTCGCGCAATCTTAGCATAAGTACCGCAACATAATTAAAATTTTTTACAAAGTTATTTATAATGGAGTGCTATATATATATATATAAATATATATATATTATATATATATTATTATATATATTATATATATATATATATATAATTATATCATATATTATATTATTATATATGTTGGAATGTAGATGTAATAATGTATATATATATATATATTATATATATATATGATATATTATTATATTATTTATATATATATATATATTATATATATATATTTATATATATATATATAATATTATATATTATATATTATATATATATAGCATGTATATATATATATCTATATAATATATATATATATATATATATTATATATATTAATTATATATATATTATATGTATATATATATTATATATATATTAATATATTTATATATATATAGTTATATATATAGTATATATATATATAATAATATATTATATATTATATATAGTATTATATATATATAACAATGGGAAGATCTTTCTGTATGGACATAGTTTTCGAGTTGGGAATATAACAACATTGTGGTGGAAGTGAATTCATGCAAGTGGTCAAAAGAGCATGTTCCATACATTACATTTAAGCGCACTCTATGTAAGCTAATTACATAGTTTACTTTGCATTATTTACATTCTTAATTGAACGTTGCGGGAATTCTTCTTCTCTATGGTATGGTCTTCTTTAATTCTTGAGCGTTCGCGTCGCCGATTGGACGACTTTAAGTATTCGCGGATACGGCTTTTTTTCCTCTCCATTTATAGTTGCGTAGAAATCTAACATCGATGAACGCCGCGCAGCAAGCACACATTCTAGGATGTAGATATTCCCTAATGTACATAGGCGTGAGGGGTCTGTTCATCTGATTGAAGAATAAATCCTTTTATCATGACGGGCTAATACTGTTTTTTCACCCGTTAGAAATTGGCTTAGAGCTTCCTTCTCTACGATACTTGTATCTTTGCTGAGCTGGGGAGAGTTTCTTTACTGCCCGTACCTTGGGTGCGGATGTCATTTTTCCCTCCTGACGAAAGTTACTAACCAAAGAGGTATTCTGAGGCTCCCACTCTCCACATGCAGGTTGAATACTTTATGTATGTGGCATCTTCAATTATTTTTTTAAACAATGCTTTCTTTCAGTCTTCAACGCGTTTTGATGCTTTCCTTCCAGCGTAGCTTGTCGGTTCTCCCTTCTCGTCGATCTGTGAGTTTGTGCGCTACTTCAGCGTACGTTTCCGTAAAAATCTTGTATAGCGGTCAGGCGGAGAAAGATTTGACCTGCTTTAATTTCTTAGGAGGCTTCCGCTTTCATGCGATCTTTTCGAAACATCTCATCTTGCAGTCTTTTTATGCGTTGAAAAATTTGTGATGCCAATATGACTCTTCCAACTCGATGAGCATAGCTCACATTTGGATGGTTTATGAGTTAGCCTCACTGCAACTTTAAGTGACAATTCCAGATCTTATCCATGTGTTCATGGCCAATTCCCTGAATGAATGATGATGATCAATTATTAGAAGTCAACGTCCTTGTATGCAATCTAATATTGCACCACGCTCAGACCAACGTCACACTGGCAATGACTACTCCATATTGCACTTTCTTTTTGTTATGACTTCTGGACTTCAGTTTCCTTTGTTCGCATTCATTTTTTCCTCTATTTGGCATTTTCCATATTCTTCTGACCGTTTTCATCCTACAATATTGTTTCTGACAGCTCTTGCTGCTTCTCCCAGTACCTATTTTACCTCTATTTTGGAACACGTTTCACAAATACTAAAATTATCACTTCTAGAGGACTTCATACACCTCAATAGTTTCTTCTCTTCCAAACTGTCATCTATTTTTCCGTGCTTCACTTCATTGCTGCCCTTTACTTTGGTAAATGCAGGTGCGACCATTACGATGTGTTTATTACTTCTACTCTTCATACTTTGTTTTAAACCGGCTATTATTTCTCTGTTGTCATCATCTTTCTTCGTTACATTTTCAAATAGCTTGCATTTTCTCATATAAATATCCTCTTTTGTCAGTCTTGTAAGGTACTTTCTGTTCGTACTGTTACCTCCGTTCCAGTGGTTGTTTTGGGTTCCCGCAGGCCAATAGTACTGTTGCACTCTTTCTTCTATCGTCTTTACGACCTCTTGATGGCCTCAAAACATTTTATCACAAGCTGTGCTCAATACTTTATTTATGTCAATTCTGTCATTTTTGCCAATTTTGGATATACCCAACATGCTTCTCTAAAACTGATTTTCTTCTTCTATATTTAATGGCTCACAATGTCTTTTAATTTTCTCTGTAGTGGAGCATGGTCTCCAATGTATCCTGCTTTCTCCTGAAGAACTTATCTTATATTTCCCATAGAACATTGTTTAGTACGCAGCAGGAATTCTGCTTTCATGTGGTTTCAAATCACATGCTGACTTTATTTTAATTCTATCATCCATCATTTCGGTGTTTTTCTTAACATTTTTATCATTATTTTCTTCAAAAACTACGGCATTTTCTATAGCAGATTCATCAATTTCCTCTCTATCCGCTTAAAGTATATTAGTTATTTCCTCCTTTTCATCATCGGATTATCATTCTGTGCTCTTAATGTCACATTGCGCTTCATCTTGTAAATATTATTTCTTGAAAGGCTTCCTTGGTATCCCTTGTTACTCGTTTTTATCTTACTCTGTTTTACCATTACCATTTCTCTTTACGTGGTTTCTTTGGCTTCTCTTGGACCAGTAATATGGTCGAACTATTTCCCTTATTGAAGTTTTTATAATCTTCTTAAATGATAAGTCATTTATCAATAGATTCCTAATTTTGTAATTTTCAATGGAATTTTCTGATCTTATCAAAGTAAGATCTTGTCTTTGTCTATTCATCCATTCAGCTCTATCTCGTAGGAGATTCTGTATCTGTCCGCCTTCTGCGTTTGATACATTCGCTGGAGCTGTTATGTTAAGGGCATCTTCACTTTCTTTCATAACTGGCCCTACAGATACTTGAGTATCTTCTTCAGTATTAATACTGTTAACTTTAACTTTGTCGCCACTCTCATTCTCAGGATGTTGAACTGTAATTATCGGCTCAGCAGGAGTTGTTTCTTCTTTCTGTACGACTACGGAAATACCTCGATCACACGTTGTCATCAAAATGGGTACTTCTGCAACTTCCAATAACACCCTCATTTCTGGTTGATCGTTCTGAGTGGCTTTAAGCCGGGCAAGTGATTCCACACATATATCTTCTTTTACCTTTTCAATGATAGGGGGTAACAACTTCTTCTGAGTTGCTTCGTCCTGCTTTGCGCGTGGACCCAGACATTTAGTCTCTTCCCACTCATCATTAGATTCATTGGGGGTACGCCCCTTTCAATGTTGCGCAGAAATCAAATCATAGACAACGATCTGGCATAAAGACATCGTTGCCTTCATACGTTATAAGGGAAGTATCCAAATAATCACGCGTCGGTTAGTGGAACTTTTTTCTAACAGTTTTATCCAATATGTCGCATTTGTGTATACCCCTCGTGTAATTTCCCTTCCGAAACGAATCTTCTCAGAAGAAAATGTTCAGCCGGTATCTGAGCAACTCGTGACACGATTAACACCATTGGGGCTATTCGCAATCGAGGATGACAGACGATGAGAAAATTTCAGTTCCGCCCATATACATATGCGGACTGATGTGGCTCTTCCCTTGTCACTGACAAGTCTTTTTCCTCTGCGGAAATATCCGCGGATGCCACAGGGGTTTTAACCTCGTCCTTTGGTCGACTACTATAAGTGTTAAAACTTTTTACGCTATTGTTGTAGGGTAATACTCGACAGTCTCTTGCTATGTTGTCCCTCTTCGTTGAACATTTGTAGCATGTCACAACGGCTCCTTGGCTCGCTAGAGCTTCGACGATTTTCCCTCTGTAATCGTTGTCCTGGTAACATTTGCCGCACGTTATTCCTCTGAATGACGTATTTTGTTAGTGTTCTTAATTTCATTAAACTTTTTGATAGCTATTCCTGTCTGCTTCTATAATTGTTACTGTGACTGTTTTCGTGGGCTAAATCATTTAGGGCTTGCAAGTAGTTGTCCTGAAACTTACAACAATGTCTAACATTTCTTTGTCTTTCTTTCTCTTAAAAAGTGGCTTAGTTCTTTGGGTACGGTGGTCATAATATTTATCCAAGCTATGATTTTAACAGCTCTTCGACGACTTTTTCTTAACGTCGGCGCGGGTATTCATTTTTTGAAAGCGTTAAAACTTTCTATATGTATACTTTTTTGGTTGTCCAATTCTTCGGTTGGTGTCATTCAATTTGTTACCTATGAGTGGTACCACTTCGTAAGGTCGTAACGTACCGAATAATGCTTTCTGAGGTCGTCATAGTTGGACGCATGCCTCAACGGTAAACTTCATTGAATACTTTCACAGGCTTTTCCGTAAGTACAGCATCCAAGTAAATGCGCATACTTTCTTTACGGATATCAATGCAACTGCTTGTTCTTTCGAATAATGTCAGGTAATCTTCGATAATTGTTAACTTTTCTTGCATCCCAAGTTGGGATCTTTAGCCTTGAGGAGTTTTTGACAGAAGAAGTGCTTATTGAAGGAGAAGAGTTCTGCGCTGCAGTAATTGTCCCTCCTTGTTGTCGTTGACGCTGCCTCTGCGTCAAAGTTTCATCTGTAAAACTCTTTCTACCGATTCGGTTTTGCCTTTCGTTCTTCTGCTTCAGCTTTCAAGGTTTCTTTCTTCTGCTTCCCACTTCCGCTTTAAGCTTTTCTATCTTCCAAATTGCAGCTATTCTGCGCTGCTCCAATTCGATTGGTATCTTTGTGGTTTCTAAACTCTTTTCTTTTGCCATTTCTGTATCTCAACCTCTTTTTCTTTAGCGATTCTTTCGCTCCTAATTGCTCTCATCTTTTATAGCTTCTCTTCTCTTTTTTACCGTTGTCTTAAATTTCAAAAATTGAGTCTATTTTTCTTGAACTTTAAGCTTCTACCTTTCAGTGTTTCAAAACATATCGGGTATAGAATAATCTTTGTATATATATTATATATATTATATATATATATATATATATATATATTATATATATATATATATAATATATATATATATATATATATATAATATTAATATAATATATATATAGTATATTATATATAATATAATATATATATATATATATATATATATATATATATATATATATATATTATATATATATATATATATATATATATATAATATATATATATATATATATATATATATATATATATTATATATATATATTATATATATATATATATATATATATATTATATATATATATATATTATATATATATATATATATATATATATATATATATAATATATATATATATATATATATATATATATATATATATATATATATATATATATATATATAATATGAATATATATATATATATATATATATATATATATTATATATATATATATATATATATATATATTATATATATATATATATATATATATATATATATATTATATATATATATATATATATATATATATATATATATATATATTTATATATATATATGTATATATATAATATAAATATATATTATATATATTATATATATATATATATATATATATATATATATATATTATATATATATATATATATATATAAATACATAAATAAATAAATCTCGCAGATATTATATATATATTATATATATATATGATATTTATATATATATATATATATATATATATATATATATATTATATATAATATATAATATATATATATATATAATATATATATATATATATATATATATATATGAAAGATAACTACTTCCAACGTAGTATTTATTTTATATAGAAAGGAAAGCCCTTGGATTAAAATTTTCCATTTATTTAGTTACACAAAATTAGAAAGACACATATTGATTAAAAAACAGATTTTTCACAAAATTAAAAAAAGTTACAATAATTGCGAGCTTTCGTCTCCATCAGGGAGACCTCTTCAGGCAAAGGAACAACGCATCTGAAAACTGCTAACGTAGAAAGCACCTATTGTTAGTTGGTTATCTTCTTCAGAGAATTTTGGAAGTATCTTGAAGACTTCATATATTCATTTTGCAAATGGTCTAATTTTACCTCACCAGGTTGTTTATTAAAATTGTTCGAATTATAGATATAGAATGATTCAGGATTCTTCTTGCATTTGTATTAGTAACATTTCCAATGTTTTTCATATTGTCAATGATAATAAGGTGATTAAAGGATCTTCTATGATATGTAAGAGCTGAATTAATACTGTCTTTTTTTAAGTCTGCCAAGTGTTGTTTTTTTCTTCTTGAAAAATCTATGGTTTCACCTACATATATCTTTTCACAGGATGTACAAGGTATTTGATAGACGCAGCTGTCAGAAACATTTTCTTTACATTTAGGGGGTCTAAAAGTATTTTTTAGAGAAATAAGATTGGAAGGGATAAGAGTAATATTTTTAGGCAAAATTTTTTTTATTTAAAGTAGTGGGAAATGAGGTATGGGTAGAAAAGACGAAAATTTTTTGTTTTTGGAGGATTGGAACCATAATAACTCCTTTATGCTTTTATTTGTAAGCTTGATTAATAATGTGATTGGGATATAATAAGGTGGTAAAAGTTTTATGTAAGTAATTTGTTTCGTATTTTAGTAAAGGTGGGGAACAAATACGGAATGCACGCAGAAATAGAGAAGAAAGTATGCCAATTTTTGTATTTTTGGAGTGATGAGAAAACCAGTGGATATAGTTAGGAGTGAAAGTAGGTTTTCTGTAAATGGTATATTGTAAATGTGATGAATGCTGCCAACTGACTAATGTATCTAAGAAAGGTAGGGAATTATTGGAAGGATTTTCTAACGTGAATTGAATGGAAGGATGCAATGAATTGATGAAATTTAAGACATCTTGTGTATTTGTATTATGTGGAAGTGCTACAAAAATATCGTCCACATATCTGAGCCATAAACTGTTGTTAAGTAACGGATTGGAAAGGATGTGAAAATGTTCGGTCAACTCCATATAAATATTACTTAAAATTGGAGAGAGGGGTGAACCCATGCTAAGTCCAGATGCTTGGGTATAAAACTGACCATTGAAAACGAAAAAATTATATTGAAGGGAGAGATTGATAAGTTTTTTAATAGTTTGAAAAGGGAATGACAAATTGTAATTGTTTTCAGTAATGTATCTTTCTAAAAGGTCTATGGTGAGAGGGACAGGCACTGACGTAAACAGTGAAATGACATCAAAGTTTAAGAATTTATGAGAAGAAGGGTTTAATAATTTGGTGCGTGATATGAAATCTTCAGAGTTTTTTAAATGGGAAGTGGATATATTATTGATTAAGGGTTTCAATTGATTTGCTAACCATGAAGATAAATTATAAGTGATACTATTTATATTGGAAATAATCGGACGTAAGGGGGTATTATTTTTGTGAACTTTCGGGAGTCCATAGAATTGTGAGGGAGAGTTCATATATGAGGTGAGATTTTTTAATACATCTTCGTGATCTTTAAAAATGTTTTTAAGAGCAGAGTTAAATTGATTTTGAAAGTTATTCAGGGGGTTTTTGTTTAAACGTGAATATATATTATTGTCGTTTAAAAGATCGTAGCATTTGTTGATGTATGTATGTTTGTCCATTATAACAATTAAATTACCTTTATCTGATTTAGAAATAACTATGTTTTGATTGAATTTGAGACTATTTAAAGCTAAATAAAAGATTTGGGGGAAGGAGTTAACATTTAAAGAATCAGAAATATTTTTCATAAGTATACCTTTAAGAATATCGTTGTTACAGCTGACATTTTTATCATTAACAAATTACTTACATAAAACTTTTACCACCTTATTATATCCCAATCACATTATTAATCAAGCTTACAAAAAAGCTAAAAAGAGTTATTATGGTTCCAATCCTCCAAAAACAAAAAATTCTTCTTTTCTACCTATACCTCATTTCCCACTACATAATATTAAAAAAATTATACCTAAAAATATTACTCTTATCCCTTCCAATCTTATTTCTCTGAAAAATACTTTTAGACCCCCTAAATGTAAAGAAAATGTTTCTGACAGCTGCGTCTATCAAATACCTTGTACATCCTGTGAAAAGATATATGTAGGTGAAACCATAGATTTTTCAAGAAGAAAAAAACAACACTTGGCAGACTTAAAAAAAGACAGTATTAATTCAGCTCTTACATATCATAGAAGATCCTTTAATCACCTTATTATCATTGACAATATGAAAAACATTGGAAATGTTACTAATACAAATGCAAGAAGAATCCTGGAATCATTCTATATCTATAATTCGAACAATTTTAATAAACAACCTGGTGAGGTAAAATTAGACCATTTGCAAAATGAATATATGAAGTCTTCAAGATACTTCCAAAATTTTCTGAAGAAGATAACCAACCAACAATAGGTGCTTTCTACGTTAGCAGTTTTCAGATGCGTTGTTCCTTTGCCTGAAGAGGTTTCCTGATGTGACGAAAGCTTTGCAATCATTGTAAACTTTTTTAATTATTTTTTGTGAAAATCCTGTGTTTTTTGTTAATCAATATGTGTCTTTCTAATTTTGTGTAACTAAATAAATGGAAAAATTTTATCAAAGGCTTTCCTTTCTATATAAAACAAATGCTAACTTGCAAAGTAGTTTTATCTTCATATTAATAACTGTGGCCCGATACGAACTGTGCAATCTGGTATTTATTCCTGGTAACGAGAGAGACAATTGATCATACTTAGTCAATCTGGATAGATAGGGGTGGGAACCTAACGCTTTAAGAGATTTTGTTCCTGGCGGGGGAGAGGATAACTAGGTGAGGGATTTACCGCAAGGACTATTATTTAGTTAGATTTTGTAATAAATGTTGGGAAAATCTTGTTTCCCCCATCTATGTGCCCCCCTCCGTCAAAAATGATAAATTTACTCCGTTTCCAGAAATGCATAGATATATTTTACTAGAAAAAATCTCGAAAATCAAAAAAGAAATTAAAATAGCTTTTAGGAAAACATTTAACCAATTTAGAAATTTTCAAACTCATTGGTACAACAAGTTTTATAATAATCTGCAAAAGTTTACTGATTTGATCAACCTTGCACATATTTCTATGAACAACAGAATAGTCTGCAAAGAGCGGCAACTAGAAAATAAGTTTACTCATATTTTTAATAATAGTTTATGGTATAAAGCGTCTGATCCTTCAAAAATTATAAATTTGTCTAGCTACAATCTGAATACTTATGAAAAAATCATATTGGGTTTTGGTTTGTCTTTTTCAATCGACAATTCGGATCCTTGGATGAAATTTTTCGTCGACTACAATAAATGGCAATCTCATGATAAAAATGTCAGCTGTAACAACGATATTCTTAAAGGTATACTTATGAAAAATATTTCTGATTCTTTAAATGTTAACTCCTTCCCCCAAATCTTTTATTTAGCTTTAAATAGTCTCAAATTCAATCAAAACATAGTTATTTCTAAATCAGATAAAGGTAATTTAATTGTTATAATGGACAAACATACATACATCAACAAATGCTATGATCTTTTGAACGACAATAATATATATTCACGTTTAAACGAAAAAAGAGCAAAAAAACTTTCAAAATCAATTTAACTCTGCTCTTAAAAACATTTTTAAAGATCACGAAGATGTATTAAAAAATCTCACCTCATATATGAACTCTCCCTCACAATTCTATGGACTCCCGAAAGTTCACAAAAATAATACCCCCTTACGTCCGATTATTTCCAATATAAATAGTATCACTTATAATTTATCTTCATGGTTAGCAAATCAATTGAAACCCTTAATCAATAATATATCCACTTCCCATTTAAAAAACTCTGAAGAATTCATATCACGCACCAAATCATTAAACCCTTCTTCTCATAAAATCTTAAGCTTTGATGTCATTTCACTGTTTACGTCAGTGCCTGTCCCTCTCACCATAGACCTTTTAGAAAGATACATTACTGAAAACAATTACAATTTGTCATTCCCTTTTCAAACTATTAAAAAACTTATCAATCTCTCCCTTCAATATAATTTTTTCGTTTTCAATGGTCAGTTTTATACCCAAGCATCTGGACTTAGCATGGGTTCACCCCTCTCTCCAATTTTAAGTAATATTTATATGGAGTTGACCGAACATTTTCACATCCTTTCTAATCCGTTACTTAACAACAGTTTATGGCTCAGATATGTGGACGATATTTTTGTAGCACTTCCACATAATACAAATACACAAGATGTCTTAAATTTCATCAATTCATTGCATCCTTCCATTCAATTCACGTTAGAAAATCCTTCCAATAATTCCCTACCTTTCTTAGATACATTAGTCAGTTGGCAGCATTCATCACATTTACAATATACCATTTACAGAAAACCTACTTTCACTCCTAACTATATCCACTGGTTTTCTCATCACTCCAAAAATACAAAAATTGGCATACTTTCTTCTCTATTTCTGCGTGCATTCCGTATTTGTTCCCCACCTTTACTAAAATACGAAACAAATTACTTACATAAAACTTTTACCACCTTATTATATCCCAATCACATTATTAATCAAGCTTACAAAAAAGCTAAAAAGAGTTATTATGGTTCCAATCCTCCAAAAACAAAAAATTCTTCTTTTCTACCTATACCTCATTTCCCACTACATAATATTAAAAAAATTATACCTAAAAATATTACTCTTATCCCTTCCAATCTTATTTCTCTGAAAAATACTTTTAGACCCCCTAAATGTAAAGAAAATGTTTCTGACAGCTGCGTCTATCAAATACCTTGTACATCCTGTGAAAAGATATATGTAGGTGAAACCATGGATTTTTTAAGAAGAAAAAAAAGACAGACTTAAAAAAAAGACAGTATTAATTCAGCTCTTACATATCATAGAAGATCCTTTAATCACCTTATTATCATTGACAATATGAAAAACATTGGAAATGTTACTAATACAAATGCAAGAAGAATCCTGGAATCATTCTATATCTATAATTCGAACAATTTTAATAAACAACCTGGTGAGGTAAAATTAGACCATTTGCAAAATGAATATATGAAGTCTTCAAGATACTTCCAAAATTCTCTGAAGAAGATAACCAACCAACAATAGGTGCTTTCTACGTTAGCAGTTTTCAGATGCGTTGTTCCTTTGCCTGAAGAGGTCTCCCTGATGGAGACGAAAGCTTGCAATCATTGTAAAAAATTTAATTATTTTGTGAAAATCTGTTTTTAATAAAAAATTTTAATTTTCTAATTTTGTGTAACTAAATAAATGGAAAATTTTAATCCAAGGGCTTTCCCTTTCTATGTAATAATATATAATATATAGTATCATATATTATATATATATAATTATATATATATATATATATATATCTATATATATATATTATAATATATATATATATATATAATGATTCGTTCGAAGCTAGCTTTAAGATGCCGGCATCAATTTCTACTCGATTCCTTTTTTAAATAGTAGCGATCGGTGGCAATTGCTACTTCTCTGAGTCAAAAAAAATAGTTCCTTATTCACTAAGGCCTAGGCAACTTTAGATGTGCCTGACGAGTCAGTAGCAGTCATTTTTTTTTTCAAATAATCCATTTAAATTGCATTACCAAGAAATAATAATAATATTATTATAACATAATTATAAAAATTAACTAATTAATAATTTTAAGCTAACTTGATCATCTTCTTATACCGACTTATTTAATTCGTAATTTCATTTAAAAACTTATTGAC
>JABUQX010098223.1:0-10000 GCA_015478945.1 Trachelipus rathkii
ACGACAAAAGCGCCAAGAAGAGAAAGTTCAAAATAGGAGATTCTGTATTGATATTACTGCCCACTGAAAGTAATAAATTACTGATGCAGTGGAAGGGTCCTTATGAAGTCGTCGGTACCATTGGCGAGAATGACTATAGGGTGAAAGTCAATGAGAAGGTCAGAACGTACCACGCAAACTTGTTAAAAATATACAACAAAAGGGATGAAGAGACGCCGGATGTTTTACATATCGCGTGCGTAGGAGTTGTAGACTTCGAAGAGTGTGAGAAGGAAGAAGTTGATTTAGGAGAAGACGCGATTGTCTTAGGAAGCTGTACGCCTAAGGAAAGCGTCGAGGATATTAAAATAGGGCCTGAGATAGAAGAAGAAAAGAGATCAGAAATAAAAGAAATACTAAACGAGTTCAAACGAGTATTTACGGATCTGCCAGGAAATATGGATATAGTGCAGCACGTCCAAAGTCCCTATAAAGAGTAAGGCGTACTCCATACCATATGCCCTGAGAGAAACACTTAAAAAAGAGGTCGGCGAAATGCTAAGAATGGGAGTGATTAGGGAGTCTGATTCTCCTTATGCATCCCCGATAGTGATGGTGAAGAAAAAAGACGGATCCAATCGTGTGTGTGCAGATTATCGGAAGTTAAACCGGTTAGTTAATTCGACGCGGACGCATGGACGTAACGAGAGATCTTACGAGTTTTGCGAAAGACAATACTTTTCAAAGATTGACAACTCAGTAAAGGTATTTGAAGATCCCGGTAAGAACGAAGACGTACCTAAAACAGATTTAGTAAACGCCAGACGGGCATTGTGAATTCCTCAGGATACCGTTGGTCTATTAAACGCAGGTGCCACCTGGGTCAGGGACCGTGAGAAATACTGAGGGGTATGAAGAGACAGATAGCGTATACTTAGAACGATATAATGCGTTCATAAGAAACTGGGATAACACGTAATTGAAATTAAAAAAATTGTTTGAATAGACTGGCGGACGGTTGGTGCTACTCTCGAGCTTCAAATGCGAGATAGTCGTTAGAGTTAGAGTTCTCGCATAAGTGACTGAAGGGGTCGTAGTCTACACGACGATAATGTTAAAAAAATCAGGAGACGCAGAGAGGCACGCAAGCAAGAGAGGGGTAGATAACGTGGGACTGACAGAGTTTGACAGGAATTTTTATACGCATTATTCACTATAAGCTGCAGCGTTACATGACTCAAGAAAATAACAACCGAATAAAGTTAGTTGGCAAATAGCCAGGAAGGCGTTTCGTGGCCTGAAACAATGTTTGTCTGATAAACCCTTACTACGCTTCCCAACTCACTAAGTCCTTTGTGCTCCAAACAGACGCGAGCGATATGGCTATAGGTGCAGTACTGCTGCAGGAGTTCGAGGACGGACTGTTCCCTATAGCATATGCAAGTAAGAAACTTTCTACCAGGGAGAAAGCTTATTCTACGTTAGAAAAAGAAGGACTTGGTATAATATTCGGTGTGCGTAAGTTTGATAATTACCATCAGCCACTGATCTACATGCAGAAAACCAAGTATGTCAATGCAAAAGTGATGAGGTGGGCATTGTTTCTGCAAAAGTATAAGTTCAGGCTGGAGTCGATTAAAGGAATGAAGAACACCGCCGCGGACTATCTAACAAGGATCGGGGCATGAAAAGATTAATGTTTCTGGTGAAAGAAAAGCCCCTGTTTTCTTTCTTAATGGGGGCGTGTGTTATGCTATTAGGAATATGGGAAATAAGATCATGAGCTTCACACGACAATACATAAATCTATCTACTCTATTTTTGTTTAAAGATTAGAAAGAAAATATCCATCGTTCCAAAAAGTGTAGAAGAAAAACACGACTTATTATTCAATAGGATCCAGTCAAGATTTTTATTTTAAATATTTTTAAGAACAATTTTATTTAGACAATAAATTGTCACATGGGAAAAGATTCCAAACTACTCTACACGCCAGCATCCTGGATTCGGGAAAAGTCATAATGGAAATATAATAGTGTTTACTGGTTGCTAACATACTTGATACTATAAATTTTTTCTACGTTGGTACTGCATTGAATTCATTCGTATAACGATTTTTCTGAGATTTACCAGTTTATGAATATTAAGTTATTGAAGACTTTGCTTGTCTATTTTGTTTATGTAATTATCTGGAGAGATCTGATTCCAAATCTTTAACTACGAATTACGGTGAAGAATTCAGGTTGGACAATTATCAATTGGATTTGAGGATAATTGAAGATTATAGTACTCTGGACGTGGAATAGAAAGTCTTGTAATTATTCAGAAGGAATTTGAGAGAGTTTAGATAGTAACCAGGGAGAAACCTATTAGAACAATTTGAAGAAAGTTATACAACCTTGTGAAATATATTGGAAATATATAAATGAAAGTCATACAACTTTGAGGAACTTGTTGGAACTATTTGAAAGAAAGTTTAGTAGTAGTAAGAACGACTTTCACCTGTATTAAAGAACTATTTTTTTATTGGAAGAAGTTTACTTACTGAAAGTAAAGGATCATTGATATTATAAGGAGTACATCTGCGACTCAGTAATAACTTTGAGATCTGGAGACTTGTTAGGTTTCACTACACTTCGTATCTGGGAGAGTTGGAACCTACTTCGTGAATCATACCCTAGACATTTTTTACAACTTATACTGCTTTCCATTTTGTTTTAAAATTTGTGCTAGAAATGTTCTAAATTTTCAAGAAATAGGAGAGCGAACTTATACCACCTACTTTGAGTGAGAGTAATTTGAACATTATCATTCTTGGATTCAACATCAAAAGAATTTCTTTTAAAGAAGAGACACGTATTTAGGGAGTTATTTGTTTACCGGATTTTCATGTGTGGGTGAAAGGCAAGTCATGTACCAGCAAACTAAGAGACATATTGCTACGAAGCCTACCCAGGTGTATCCCAGAAACTTGGCTCATATTTTTCAAGGCTATTTAGAAAATCAAGAAAAAGTTGTTAATAGAATGTTGAAGAGATTTATAACCACAAATGACGCTTTCTGGTTCATTCAAGTTTGCCGAACTGCTCGCAAGAAAATGAAACTCAATAGCTGGAGGAGATTATCATTATCGCGGAGTGCAAAATTTCGTTGAACGCAAACCAAAATTTCCAAGGTTCCTCTCTCCAACATACTATTAGCCGTAGAAATATCTGAAATGTATTATATAAATGAACAAATCCAAATAAAAAAAAACTTCACATAAATTTGCTTTACAAATAGATGAAAGTACTGATAATACTGAAAATCAGCTTCTTTGATTCTGTAGATTTATTGACGGGTAACAATATATGGAGGCGTTTGTTTTTGACAAAGAGTTGGAAACACTGTAACGGGCCCGATATTTTCGGTTTCCGTCTCTTCCATCTAAATAACCATGGTTTTCAATGGAACGACTGTTGTGAAATATGTACTGATGGTGGCACCATGCATGAATGGAAAGTTAAAGGATTTTATTGCGATAGCTTACAGGAAGTGGTATCATGAAATAACTCACTGCTTTCTGCCAGAGAAGCACTAGTATGAAAAATTGTGGTGAGCAGTTTGCTGAAGTTATAAATCAGGTTGTGAAGATGATTACATTAAATCGCGACCTTTGAAGTGAAGACTCTTTGAAAAATGTTTGTGAAATGGATGCAACATATATCTCATTATTATGATCGTGGTAGAGTAATGAATCGCGCGTTTCTCAACTCAAAGAAGACCTAAAGTCTTTTTGAGAAAGGGAAAACATGGAAATTGCATTTTGCTAAGGTTGCTGCAAAATGATGATTGGTGTTTACAGCTGTCATATTTGTCAGATATATTTAGTAAACTAATTGTATTAAATACTTCCATTACAGGGACAACAAGAAACAACAGTTTCTTCAACCAATGAAATGAAAGGTTTCATGAGAAAGGTAGCTTCTTGGAAGTCTGCAATTGAGAAAGAGTGATTTTTTCAAAATTTTGCCATCCTTTTAAAATTTTTCGAAATGTAATGCGAAGGAAAAAGCTAAAAGACCTTCATTTCTTTGATCATTTATAAAATTGCAAGATGCATAGAAAAGGTATTTTCTTCTCTTCCGTTTAAGAATTTGAGTGGATTGTTTCCCCATTCACAAGCAGATATTGTTGAAGAATAGATTTCACAGCTACTCTAAAAGAAGACGAATTTATGATCTCTGCGCTGATTTTACTGAAATTAAACGTTGAGAAGCTGAGTTATAAGCGGCGATGATTTTCGTGGCTTTAGCATACAAAGGAGTAATACTTAACCAGGTGAAAAAGCCACAAGTTTCCTTTTGCAATTTTAACATTATACTTTTGTGAACAAGCTTTTTCTGCAATGGTCACAATAAAATGAAAGAAATATATTGTTGAATCTTCAGGAAAATATGCTGTGCGTTTATCAATACATCAGAACTAAACATACAAATATTTTGTGCTCCAAGCATCAGACCAAAATTTCGCCATTATCCGGATTTCTAAAACGCAGCTCCATTTTCAAATTTCAACAGGTATGTTTTATAGATACTTTAAAAATTAAAAATCTATTATTATTATATTATATTTATATATTATTATTTTTATTATTATTATTTTATAATTAATTTTATTATTATTATTATATTATTATTATTATTATTATTATATTATTTATTATGTTATTATTATTATTATTTATTTAACAGATTTTCCAACTAGAAGGGTACAAGTGAATTAACAAAAGTGGGATCACTGATCTATAGTATATATATATATATATATCTTTATATATTATATATATATATATTTATATATATATATATAATATATTATATAATTATATAATATATATATATATATATATATATATATATAGTATATATATTAATACATAGGGTGCTAAAGAAATGCACTAACACATTGACTGCTTTTTCTTTTTTTAGGTGTAACTATGTAACAGAAGGCAGGGATCACTAGCTTGAAGAGAGAAATTTTGGTCCTTAAATGCGTATTGACCACGGAAACGGCCACGGAAGTCAAGACGGTTTAGAAGGGGTTCGATAACGCCAGCAACGCAACCGGACATTGCCACGCATCAGAGAGAAATTTGAACGCAGATGGACCGTTCACAACGTCACAAAGAAACGTTCTGAATGAAAGAACTCTACGACCTGCGAAGGATTAGAGCAGGTACGGAACCCTTAATCCGATCCCGCGAAATTTTTTACGACAAAGGGCTCGGAAGACACATCATCACAAATATAAGCGGGTTCATCCCAATCTTGAAGCGGTCTACGCTGGAAATGCTACATAACCAAGACTAATCATAGCTCTGATGAAGACAGATCCGGAACTGGAAGACTTCAATTATTGATGATTGTCCTGGCTAAAAGTGCAGAAGTGCAGGGTTTTCACAACAAATTGTCTGAGCGCGATTAGGTAATTAATTAATGGTCGATTATCGCCATAATTTGTACCTACGGGGTTCTGTAAGATCCCCATTTTAAAAGCTTGAACACCGCATTTAAAACTACCAGATGTAACTGTGTGGTGGTGGGATTTCGTCATTGGGAATCATAGGCACCTTTTTTTTTACAGAGGCGGTCGATGGGGAGAGGTATACTTGCTGGGCAGGAGTCGGTCGGTCTCACAACATTGAAACGAGATATTTGGTGATAATACGTGATTTACTTTTACAAGATGGACGCACTTCAATACCGATCGCGATGTAAGAGCTCACTTCGATGCAGCATTTCCAAACACATGGATTGGACGAAAGGGGTAGTATTGAATACCCTGCGCGTTCCCCAGATCTTACGCCAATGGACTTCTTTTTATGGGGATACCTCAAAGGGACAGCGTTTTATGTCAAACAAGAACGATAAATGCATTGAATTGGAAATCGAAAGACAATGTCGCGAATTCAATGAACTGTTTTCGTCGTTTGCGACTCCATTGTTTCGCGTTATCAGCTGTGTCTGGACAATGGCGGTCATCAATTTTGAACAATGAATTCTTAAATACATGATGTTCTGTAATTCAAGTTTAAATTGTCAGCTATGTTCATCATAAAAGTTTGTATAATGTCATTTAAGTAATGTAAATCTTATTTTGAGACCTTGTTTATTATATATATATATATAATTATATATATATAATATATATCTATATATATATATATATAATATTATCTTAATTATAATTATATATATATAATATATATATATATATATAATACTATATATACTATATATGGACATTTATACGAGGTTTGACTCTTTTTAATCGGGAAAATTTTGATAAAGAGAACAACGAATTTCGAAGTATTTTCTTTATGTGGAATTTTATTATTATTTTGAGCATATATCTATGATTTTAATATTTATTAGGTAATTTTTTTTAAAATTAAAAAAAATACTTTTTAATAAAATTATATTATTATAGAAATTAGCAAAGATTATATATTATTTTATTATTATTATTTTATTATTATTATTATTATTATTATTATTATTATTAATTATTATTATTATATAATTCATTATTATTATTATTATATTTTATTTATTATTATTATTATTAATATTATATTAATTTAACTTTAATATGAATGATTTTTATCTTATTTAATTTTATTTTTATTCTTTTATTTTCATTATTAATTATATTATAGGGAAGTTTTTTAATTATTTAAAAAAACTCCCCCTGGCCCCGGCGAGCAGCGAGCGGGGCACCCCGCTTTAGCGGGAGACGTGGGGGATGATATAGAGGGGGGCCGAAGGCCCCACCACAAATAAAAGAAAATAAAATATATAAAAATATATAAATATCATTTATATTATTATCAATGACGTTCTACAAACTTTACGAACATTCATCAATTAAACGCAAATAATTGCCCAAAAGCTACTCATTTTTTATTAAGCTATAGGTGTGAGCCAAAGGCAAATGTTGGGAATTTTATTTTTACCGTTTTGTTGATAGTAATTAATTACATTTTTGAAAATCAGTATTTTACTAATGTATTTACCTAAAATGCATTGGAATTATTACCATTTTTTTCTTGATCTTTTCTTAGTGGGAGTCATTCGCTTATAATGCCATATATATATAATAATATTATATATATACATATATATATAATATATTTAATATATATATATCTATATATATATGATAATATATATATTATATATTATATATATATATTATATATATAATATTTTATATCTAATATATATGTATATATATATATACTATATATATATATATATATATATATATATATATATATATATATTATATATATTATATTATGTAATATATATTATATATACTATATATATATATACTATATATAATATAAATATATATTATATATATAATATATATAACTATATATAATATTATTATTATATATATTATTATATATATATATATATATATATATATATATAATATATATATATATATATATATATATATATATTATATATATATATATATAATATACGTTTACACGTACATCAGTCAATTTATTAAAGCCAAGTAAAAGTTGGATTTTATCTTTTCTGTCTCCGCATTCCCTACCACTATACCTACTACCCACATTTTTCTCTCTCTCATCTCTTCTCTCTCCTCTTTCTTCTCGTCTCTCTCTCTCTTCTCTCTCTCTCTTTCTTTCTCTCATCACTCTCTCGTTCTAATACTATTAAAGATTTTATGATGCTTGTTTTAGATTCAAGGTCCATTTATGCCTGGGGAAATAAAGTTCCAATTAAGCTTAAATTTCAGAGGAATAATTTTAAAGAAAAGAAAAGAAGAAATTTACCTCTATACCTTTTTGTTTTTATTTTATTAAACTTATAATATATTTTATATATATATATATAATATATATATATATTATATATATATATATTATATATATATATTATATATATATATATGTATATATATATATAAATACTATATTATATATATATATTGTGATGGACATGAATCCGCATCCACATTTGCGGAACATCCGCACCTTTAAATTTAGTATATCCGCGTCCAAGCATCCTCACATTAACGGCACATCGCATCCGTCCCTTCTGAAAAATGAGCAGATGTTGAGGATGTTTTCCTACATTATATTTTCATTAATGCATATAAATAATATTTATTTGGCTTTATCATGGGTCAAGTTTTAATGGGAAAATTGAATTTTGAATTTCGTTTTTGTATAGTATATATATATATTACTATATATCATATTATATATATATATAAATATATATTATATTATTATATATATTTATAATATTATAATATTATATTATGCTTTTATAAAATATATTTGTGTGTATTTTGTTTATATATATATTATATAATGTATGTCATGTCATCAATAATAAATAAATAAATATATATATATATATATATATATATATATATATATATATATAATATATATATATATATATATTATAATATATAGTTATCTATATATATATTATATTATAATATATATATATATATATATATATATATATATATATATATATAGTATATATAATATTATGTGTGTGAAAAATCCTTAGTTGCGCAGGTGGTTTCTTCAAACTATATACATCTTTATATTTTATTTTACAACATATTTAAATAAAGTCATTGTTAATAAAAAGGTCCTAGCAGTAGCTTTCGTCTGAAAACAGACCTATTTCAAATGCTTAGATGGGACTGCTTCGTGATGGCTGAGTTTGTTAAACTATCCTCCCTGATTTGTTGGTTGGTCTGTTAGTAGACTTTTGTAAAAGGGTGATTTTTGCATTATTAGGTTTTGTATAGGATCCATTTTACTGCAATCTCCAGGGCGGCTTCTATTAAAGTTTGGGAAGTTGTAAATACAGAAGGCTTCGGTAATTCTTTTATTTGTATTATGTATATTTCTGATGATTGACATATTATTGATGTTTATTTGGTGATTGTGTGTTGTTTTGTGGTGTGTTAGAGCTGAATTTTCTTCGTGTGTGAGGAGGTCATATTCATGTTGATATTTTCGCCTTTTGAAATCTATTGTTTCACCGTAGTAGTTTCTATTGCAAGAGTAGCAGGGGATTTTGTATAAGCAAGGGGTTTTTTTTATTTTTGATTTTGGAGGTTTTAGGACTTTTTTGATTAGGATATTATTGGACGGTACTAGTTGTATGTGCTGAGGGATGAGGTTGTTATTTATATTATGTGTGTTGATGTTGGGTATGGGGATGTATGTCTTTTTTGTAGTGGGTTTGGTCGGGTTTGTTTGGTAATATTTTCCTTTCGCTTTTTTGTAAGCTGTGTGAATTATGTAAGAAGGGTATTTAAGTTTTTGGAAAGTATGTTTTATGAGATTAGTTTCTTGTTTTATATAAGTCGGAGAACAGATTTTAAAGGCACGTAAATATAGGGTGGTGAGAGCAGCTATTTTTGTGTTACATGTGTGGGCGGAATACCAGTGTATGTAAGTGGGGTTGGAGGTGGGCTGTTTTCTGTATACTGTGAATGAGGGTTTTGTGTTATGATCAGTTATTATGAGTGTGTCTAAGAAAGGTATAGTGTTATTTGTTGCTGTTTCCATAGTATATTGTATGTCTGTATGTATTGTGTTTATGAAATCTAGAATGTTTTGTGGGTTGGTTAGATATGTACTGGAAGCGATATTTTCGTCGTACCATAATCATGAACCAATGCACAGAAAGAAGGTGTGGGGAAGGATGTACTAGTGTTCAATGAGTTCCATGTATATGTTAATGTATGCAATTTCATAATACCATCTGCAACTAAGGGATTTTTCACATATATAAATATAAAGAGCGGAAAAGAGCTTGTATCCCAAATATAATTATATAATATATATATATATATAATAATTATATATATATATTAGTATATATATATATATATATATATATATATATATTATAATATATATATATATAGTATGATATATATATTATATGTATATATATAT
>JABUQX010098223.1:20000-26849 GCA_015478945.1 Trachelipus rathkii
TAACGAAAAAAATTATGTTCCAATGTTAGGTTAATAAGTGGTTTTATCAGGGCAAATGAATATGCAGCAGTACACTGAAAGACTTGGAAATGGTGTTCTAGAAGGGACAATGCCTAATAGAACCAATAAAGACGTAAACAATCATACCATTCAAAACTTACAAAATTGAAATGCCTGTGAGTTGATATTTTTGATTTTTCCTATGAAATCTATAGTGTAGTGATATGTGAAGTTGATATATTGCTCATGATTGTTCAATATTATATATATATATATATATATATATATATATATATATATACTATATATATATTATATATATATAATTATTATATATATATAATATATATATATATATATATATATATATATTATATATATATATATATATATATGATATTTATATATATATATATTATATATTATATATGATATTATATATATATATATATATAGGTGAAACGGTGGATTTTGATAGACGTAATTATCAGCACAGATACGATTTAATTTCCGACAATCAAAATTCAGCTCTGACTCATCATAGGAGAAGTTTAAACCATAAAATAAATATCGACAACATGGAACCTGTAATTTTTGTATCAGACAATAACAAAAGGAAATTAATTGAATCATATTGCATAAGAAATAGTGATAATTATAATAAAACGACAGAAGTAAGCATAGGTCTAGCACAGAATTTAATAATGAGGGATATAATATTTTTAAAAGGATAGATAATAAACAAAATAAACAACAACCATTCAGTCAATAAATATATCATCTTTAGAGTCCCATCAACGTAGAAGTCTTCGTTTTGTTTGAAGCTCACCTGAAGAGGCCGTGCTGGAAGCCGGCGAAAGCTAGGGAGAAAAAATTAATATTTGTTAAATTTTTAAATACTATATATATATAATATATATATATATATATATATATGATATATATTTATATAATATTATATATATTTATATATATATAATATATATTAAATAATATATATATATTATATAATACATATATATATATATATATATATATATATATATATATATATATATAATATAGATATATTATAATATATATATATATATATATTATATATATATATATATATATATTATATATATATATATATTGGGTGTGTGTGTGTGTTTTGTGTGTGTGTGTGTGTGTGTGTGTGAATATTTCTATGTTTTTTATAGCAATAAATTTAAATTTTTAAGGAAGTGTATTTTACAAGGCATTGTCATATACTATATATAAATATATATATATATAATATATATATATATATATATATATATATATATATATATAATTTATATATTATATATATATTATATAATATATATAATATATATATATATAATATATATATATATATATTATATGTGTATTGTTGGGAGGGACGGAATGTGAAGTATATTAGAATTGTTTTATCAAAGTTTTGTCTTATTAATGAAAATATTTATAAATGTTTTGAAAATTTATTTATCTTCATATTTTATTTGTAGTCATGAATTTTAAACTGTTTTTCTCACCCGAGCAACTCCCCTTTGAAGATTATATGCGAAAATTCATATTATTTTATATTATATATTATATATATATGATAATATATATAATATATATATATTAATAATATAATATAATATATATATAAATATATATATATATATATTATATATATAATATATATATATATATTATATATATATATAAATATATATATATAATATATATATATATATATATATATTATGTATAGTATTATATATTTATATAATATATAATATATATATTATATATAATATATATATATATATATTATGAACTTGTCTTTAAAAGGATGCTAACCGATATATAATCGAACGAACAATGTAATCGATTTTGGTTTCTATGTTATTTCAAGCAATAGAGCGTCAATTTCCGGTTAATAACATTTTTTTAAAACTAAAGGAATACCCAAGAGTAAACCGCAAAGATGGAAAGAGTCAAGGTCTCTCGGCCTCAGTGGGGAACGACGGGGGACTTTCGTCCCCTCCTCGTCCAATCTTCGGCTTCGAGCCCCTTTAATAAAAATTAACATAAAAATAACATATTAAAAAAGCAACTTTGGTAACTCTGTGCGCTCCTTCTTATTGGAGTTTTAGATAACACGTGACACTGCAGGGTTCCACGTGTTCGGCGATTTTCGATATCATGTCTTTTATGTAACAACCTTTTATCTCTACCTATGCCTCTTATATATATATATATATATATATATTATATATATAATATTATATATCATATATATTATATTATATATTATTTATATATAGTATATAGTATATTATATATTGTAAAAAGTTTAAAAGGACAAGGTAATATTTTTAGGTTGTGGTAGCGGAATAACTCGGAGTAAGCGTGTTAGGTTCTAATTGCATTCAAAAAATACCAAAATGATAATATATGATCAGTAAGTACTTAAGTTACACACGCTCGTCATATACCAAGACTGTTAGGGAATGATCAGAGGTCAGGCGATAGTAACCACTATCTTGAGGTGGCCCAAACGACGGTCACCACCGAACGAATGAGGTTGAGCCTTGCTCACCACCACAGAACTCTAGGAAACTCGAAGTGAGTTTGGGAACGGTCCACATTCCAGTAAACAGTTAAACTGGAACCAGACTAGTATCCACTATCTTAAAGGGTGCCCAAACGACGGTCACCACTGAACGAATAAGTTCTAGCCTTGGTCATCACCACAGGACTCTAGGAAAACTCTAAGTGGATGGGAACAGTCCACAGTTCAATAAACAGGCAATCGTTCACCCCGAGAGTGCTGCAGCTAACTTAGTATCCACTCAGTTAGCTAAAGTAGGATTGGCTGAGAAGTTAATATAACTCTATAGTAGTTAGACTACAGTTGCCAGCGAGAAATGATAGAGATCCACTCTAGCTACTTTCTAACATGGGTAAAATTTATCCCTAAGATTTTTAATCAAGAAGTTCAAATAACTAAATCCTTAATAATATATAAAACAAACTAAAATAATATTATCTATATATATATATATAATTAAATATTTATCAAATCTCATAAGAGTTATAGCAGTAGGAATAGATTTATTAAGGTTAGGTCCAGGTAAGGATACCTGGTTGTGAGAAAGATTTCCCTTTCCCTTTTCACACAAATTAGACATATAAACTATTCTGCATTTGGTACTTTGGGTATTGACTCTAAACACAGCTTTATGTGTGGTAATTTTACTTTAGGATTTGTATTTACATCACTAGACACAGTAGTTAAAGATTTTAAAGAAGTTTTTAAATTAGCTAGCAGAAGTAAAATTTTATCAATTAAAAACATCGGCCCCTTTTTAAGAAAAGCAAATCCATTTTATAATTCGTAAATAAAAATAATAATTATGAAAGCATTTAATATTGTTAATTAAGGCTCTTTTATTAAGCTTATTAACTATTAATAACTTCCTAGATATTAACGAATATTAAAAAATATGACTGTGTGACATTTTGAGAAAAATAGCAATGATCAATTCAATATTAAATATTTCTGCGGAGCTCAAAAGTTACTTAAAAGTACTCTTTCCGCTAATCGCTTGTATATACATTTATTTGATGAAATATTATAAACAAAGTCATTGTTAATATTGCAACTATTTTCTAATTTAGGAAACATGGCCTTATAAACATTAAGTTCATTATTTGCATTGATGAATTTTGTGGACCAAAATTCATTGTTAAAAAGTGTTTCTTTAAGAATAAGTTTCTCTCATACATTTATTAGACTAAAGTCCATAACATACAGACTGGATGGCTGCAAGATATCCCGAGACAGGAGCACCCAATTAATTGTAAGTTTGGTTGAGGGTATTAAATAACTGCAATGTCAAACTTACTCTTCCAGCAATAATTTCAAATCCTTGGCCAGGCCCCCATGACATGTGCAACCATTCAATACACTTTTAAAGATTCTCGACCTATATTATACCAGTGTTCCAATCTCCTGTTGGATAAGATATCATTCTGTAAAATACTGCGCTTCTCGATCTAAAGTTCGTGCTTTTGTTTTATATATTCTCTCTGTTTGATTTCTTGCGTGATTGACAGTAACTTTAAATGATGTGCCTCCATATAATTTTCGAACAACTATTATTGAGTAGCCTTTATTAGTCTTTTCTTTCAATACACGGCAAGTTCTGTGTTTTGGCCTATCAGCTACTCAGATACTTATCGATTGAAAGAATTCTATTCAAATCTTCAGAGTCATGTTTACATTTGCCACGGCTATCCACTTACCTAGAGCTTCTATTATTCTCTGAAGGTATATCTCTATCTCTATGTCACTGTGTACTTGGCACAGTATCCGCTTTCTGTCCAGATCGTACCTAATCAACAATGCTCTCTTAAATTATCATAGCTCTTTAGTTCTTCAACTTTGAGATTGTTGAAAATTTTGACGGCTTTACCAGTAAGAAACGATCCTAATACAAATGCTTGCTTTCCTTTAGGAACATCGTTCGACTCTGCTTGTTTCTCGAACATCAATAAGTTTCTTCCGATGTCATTCTATCTATCTATAATTCGGAAGCTTTCAACTTGGGATTTTGCGTAGGAGTGCTGTGAGTGTTTCTGAGGCTTTGAGAAGACACTGCAGCAAATCATGCTGACGTTGCGGTCCCTCAGCGTCTAAATTCATTTGTAACATCCTCTCCTCCGCTTCTCTTGCATCCTTCTCTGCTTCTAACTTAGCTTTTTCTCTTCGTTCTTCTGCTTCAAGCGCTAATTTCTTTTCCTCCAATGCAATAGTAAGTTTATGTTGCTCAAGCTCTGCTTCTTTAGCTAGTCTCTCTTTTGTTTCGGAACATACAGCATGCTTTCCTTACCCGAATACCTAATGACTTACATATTTCTACAAATTCACCATTAGAAGCCATTATTACAATTTTCTTCACAAAAAATCAACTTTAAAATAAATTATCTGTCAAGAGTCACGTTTTCTATGCGCGAATCACAACAAATTTCCTACAATATTTTCCAAAATTTGCTCTTCTTGATACACGCAGCGAAAACAAACTAATTTCGAACAAAATTAAAGAGTATATATATTATTATATTATTTATATATATTATATATATATATATTATTAATATATATATATTAATATTATATTATATATATATATAGAATATATATATATATATTATTATATATATATTTTATATTTGATAAATATATGATATATATGATATATATATATATATATATATATATATATATATATATATATTTATATATATATACTCTTTTATATCTTATTGTAAAATTTATCAAAACCGGTGAAAATATATTTTCCGATTTGCCCTAACGAGTAAAAAAATCAAAATCTTGAAAATCCCTTATTCTCACTCCACGCAAAATTTTCTATATAATGTACCGCCTATTCTAAAAGACTCCTAATTATAAATATATATATATATAATATATATATTAATATATTAGATATATATATAATATATATATATTATATATGAGTATAGTATAATATATATATAGTTATATTATATAATATATATATTATATATATACAAAAATATATATATATATTAAATATATATATATATAGTTTATTTTTATTTTTATATTATTATTTTTCTTATTTTTTTTAATTTTTCTATAATATATTATATTTTTTCAAATTTTGTACCAGTGTGAATTGTTTCCCGAGATATCATTGTTTTTATGTTTTTATTAGTGTCTCTCTATATTTTGAGTACTATTGAACAATACGCTTAAATACAAATATATCATTATTATCCCTATATAAATCGTTTTTTTTTTTTTTTTTTTTTTTATATTATTATCTTATATTTATTCAAGGAATATTGTTTTTAATATATTTCATTATTATATTTATTAACACATATCCCAAATCCTAATACTGAAACAATGCCTTAAACAATACTTATAGCACAGATTGAAGGAAAACAATATGAACAGAAGGAGGATGCTTCGTTGCGCGGCTTATTGGGGCCAAAATAGCAGAAAGTTGATTGCGACCAAGGGATGTGGAATGTTTTATGTGACTTCCGATGATAGTATGTAATAGTTAGGTGGCTGGATGGTAGCAAAGATGTATCCCGACAGTCCGTTCCTAATAAAGGTTGTGTGAGTGGTGTGTGTGGTGGAATTTTTGGTTTTAGGGTTAATTAAAAATAAAAAACTGCAATGTCAACTTACTCTGTCCAGCAAAAATCAGACCATTGGCCAGCCCCCTGACATGTTTACAACATTCCAAATACCACTCTTAAATTCTCGACCTATTATTATACCATGGTTCGCATTAGGTCGCTTGTTTGGGTGGGATGTGGTATTATTTTTTCTCGGCCCGTTGAGCTACAATAATGTATCCAATAAAACAAAACTTACTAAACACAACACAGTGAATCTTCCTAGTGATATAAACGGTACGAAGGGTCGTTTTATATCACTTTTTCTCAGCCTATGCACAGCATCCTTGATCAAAATTATCTTGATTGATGAGTATGCGAAATCTGTTATGCCGATAAATGAATGTGAAAGTTGACTGATGCAGTGGTGGGGTGGTCTTCTAGTAATTAATGTCTGAATTATTAAGGGAAATGAGTGAGAAAATAAATGATCTCGGAATATCTATATATGAAACGACTGGATAATTTTATACTTTAATAAAAAAAATGAAATTTGTACTGCCTTTTAAAACAATATTAAAGCTTTATACATCCGTGAACAACAATATAAAATATAAGGAGATATTATTTGTATGCGCTGCATGTATGAACTGCAGTACTTAATCTTCT
>JABUQX010098224.1:0-5000 GCA_015478945.1 Trachelipus rathkii
AAAAGAGAGGAGATTTATGTAAAAGCTCATCAACACAAACGTAATTAAAATGTGTTCAACATCACTTACGGCGGCTAAAACGGTACTCAGGTGGAAATCTTAAAAAAGGGGAGGGGTGGAAGGAAGCCCACGCGACAGGCTGCAGAATAACCAAAAGAGCGGGGTTGTTTTCACCGCCGCGGACTCCCGGAGAAGGGGAAAGTCTATCATGATGACGTAACTGCCTAATGCGGCCTAACACTAGCGCAGTACTCCCCGCCAATCCTGTTTCGGTTACCTCTTGGGGTGATTCTTCCTTGTAGTTTAAAAAAAATATATATATATGATTGTCGAAACCACAACGGTAACGCAGGGTCTATATAGGTATTTTGTCAATCAGTGTCCGCCACGCCTGTAAATTGATTGGAGCGATCATAATACTGCAGAATATTTAAAAAAAAAAAAAAAAAAGATAATATCAAAAACTGATGGAGTCGTAAAACAGAACAGCGTACTATATATATAGGCTGGCCAGATTTTTTTCAACCTAATGCAGGACAATCATCTCATGGGCCTAGGCTATACTTTAATAAATTGCGATCAGCAGTCGCATAGCCTGTTATACGGCCTAAGGCAACGCATATCAGATTATATATAAGTCTATATAATCACTCACCCACTCCTCACTCACGTGATAGTATATAGAGATAGCTATATAGTATATAGTATATATATATATATGATCTAGTAATCTATATATAGTATATACTATATATAGTATATGATAATATCATATGAAGTATTGATATAAAAAAATAACAATCAAATGTTAGAAAATAAGAAATAACTCTTTATAAGTCTAATAAATCAATATTTACGTACTTAATTTGAACCAGAATTGTACTTGGACTTTACACTGTCCTGCATTGGGTAAAGAATTTTTGGGCGGGACAGAAAGATCTAAAAAATAGTGAAATGCAGAACAGTCCCGCAAAATAGCGGTGGCGAAAAGGAGAAAAAAAAAACAAAAAAAAAACGTTCTGGCCAGCACAATAAATCATATAGTATAGGTATATATATATAGGTTTATACTTATATATATATATATATATTATGAGGTAGATATATATATATGGATATATATGTATATATTATAAGAACATTAGGTAATATTATAGTAAGTATATATATATATATATAATATATGTATATATATAGTATAATGTATATAATAGTAGCTATATAATATATATTGAGTGACTATCGGATGTCAAATTTTTGAACATCCACACATGCGGTTGCTGATAATTTCCGCATCCGCGGATGCGGATGTGATATTTCTATATGCGGATGTCAGATTTTTTTCACATCTGCGGATTGCAAATAAATAACAAAGAAATCAAGATTAAAAAAAAAAAACTTTTATTGAAGTATATATATATGGAAACTCGCAGATAGATATATATAATATATATTATATATAAGTATATATATATATATTATATATATATCCACTCACTCACTCATATATATATAGTATATAGATATATATATATATATAATATATATATATATATATATATATATTTCAAGATCCGCATCTCGCATGACAAACGTGGTGGATGCGGATGTCATTGAAGTGTGGAATGCAGATGCGGATGTTTTCAGAGATTTTGGTTTCAGATCGGATCTCATGCGAATGGATATCAAGAGGTGGAGAGTTTAATCTTTAAATCCTCCCAACAGTTCGGAGCTATACCCGATGTGGCGTTGCATGATCTAAACCTAATATATATATATATAATATATAGTATATAATACTATATGATAAGACTATACAGCACCTCTACTATATAGCGTGGTTCGAAGTAAGATATATACTCCGTGAGTAGGTTAGTGAGACTATATGAGAGATAGTATGGTATCACTCAGAGCTGTGAGGGGCAGTAGGAAAGAGAGCTGAGGAAGAGGGGATTATGTGGCTATGGCAGCCGGAAGAAGGAGAGGGAGAGAGAGGAGGAGGAGAGAAACGAAGGGGAGGAGTTGAGAAGGGAATAACGAAGTATGAGACCATTTGGTGGAAGAGAAAGGAGTTGAAGAGCGCGGAAAAGAGACTCCTAGAGAGAAGCACGCACTCCAAGGAGACGATAGGCCAGGCGGATTGAATGTGTATAGAGGTGACGAGAGGAGCTAGGGAGTGAGGGGCAGGGAAACACTGGTAAGTTGGCTAGGAAGAATTCTCTGAAGCGACAGAATCAGAGGTGGAGAGTAGAGGTGCCGCGAGGGAAGGTTGGGGAAGTACAGGTCTCTATATGAAGTATTGCTCAGCTCACAGAGTCTCCTATCCCACGCACCGTATAGCAGCGCGCGCGCGAGGGCAGGAGAATATGTAAAAATTATAGAGGAACTCTTCACTAAATGGATCACAATGGCTACATTCTAACTGATAGAAAATATTAAAAAGAAAATTAAGAATCAAAAATAGCCGGCCCGGAAATTAGGTGAAGAGGGCAGTAGGGTAACAGAGGTGGCAGAAGTACTACAGATTTAAGTGTTGCGCATTGAGAATTGGATACAGGAAAAGGGCATCGCTTTCCTCTGTCTTTTTCGACTTCATAGATTTGGAAGAAAGAGATTTTCCAGAGCGTTTCTTAGCTAATGGAGAGTTCTGAGAAGGAATTAATGAAGGTTGATGACAGACTGATAAGGGCAGTAAGGAGTACATATGTAAATAGCTTAAGTAGGATAAGAACATGGATATAAAAACGAGGAATGGTTTGAGGTAAAAACTGGAGTAAAGCAAGGTGGTAGTTTGTTGTCGCCGATACTGTTTTTAGCGTATTTGGACACACACAGTCATAAGAGGTGTGAAGGAGAGTTTAGAGGAGATTGCACGAGACATCATGGTAGTAGCGCAGATCGATTTGCCTTGTATGGAGATGGAGGATGGTGAGAGGTTGAGCGCAATATGTGGCTTTGTTTCGCAGAAAGAATTGAGAGAAGCTGGATTAAAAATGAATGTGGAGAAAAAGAAATAATGATGAGTAAGTAAGGGAGGCAGAAGGGAGGAGTTCGAAATAGTGGAGGTAGAACGGTAAGAGAGAATTGAAAAATGTGGAAGATGTAAATACCGTAAAAGCACATTTGGAAGAAAGGGGGGATGTGCAAAGGAAATTACTAGTAGGATTGAGCGGTATGGCAGAGACTGTAAGAGCAGTATACCTACCCCATCTTGTTTTATTAATTAATAAATGGACATATATTACCTACAATGAAGAGGGCAATATACGAGGGAGTGTTGTGACACGGCTAAAGTACTGTTGCCTGGGGCGCAGAGGACATGGAAGGCACAATGACAGGGAGAGAGGAGGTAGACAACATTCAGACAGCGGAGATGAATGTGTTGAGGACGGTGATTGAAAAGACGAGAAGAGACAGAGTGGAAACGAGACAGTGAGGGATAGCGTGGGTGTGAACACCCAGGATGAACTATATGTGTCGACAGCCAGACTTAAGATGTGTGACACACGCTAGAGAGGTGGCAGGAGAGAGAAGAGTGAAATGCCAGTAGGGAGGCAAAATATATCAAGTGGAGGTGGATGACCGGAGGAGAGTGAGGCCGAGTAGGCAAGACCACGGAAGAGACTGGACGGGACATCAGTGGAAGGATCATTTAAGGAGACACCCAAATGCCTGCAATGGACATGAAGCTCTGATGGCAGAATGGGATCATGTGATCGATAGAACACATGGAACACAGCGGACAGGTTGGCTCCCACACGTGAGCCGTTACTCGAGAAGGATGTAAAGATGTAACGTACAGTAATATATATTAATATACTATATATATATATGACTATATAGGTATATATATATATATATCTATTATATATAGATATACTATATATACGTATATATAGTATAATATATACTATATATATATAGTATATAGTATAAGTATATAGTAGTATCGAGGGTTCGGCGCACTGGATTAAAGTCAAGCATTGGATTAATCAAGGTGATATATCAAATTACTTTTTTTATGAAAAAATAGCATGATTTTTTTGATTTTTTAAGCAAATTTTTTGTATGTCCTAAAACTGATAATGTATTCGCGACGTTATCACCGTGATCAATTGATAAGAATGATAGTTTCATTACTATAAAATAAGCAAATTCAATGCAATGTAGGAGTTTCAAATCAAAATTTTCAATAAGGGAAATAAATAAAATATTCTGTGTTTAAAACTCATAGTAGGTAGCTATTATAGATTTAAAATAACTTAAATTAAACTAAATAATAAATTACATATTTAAACTCGTATAGGTAATAATTAGGAATTGATTTACTAATTATTACTCATTGTGCCTACGCAAAAATCAAAAAAATGAAAAGGAATAACCAACCCTGATATATTATATATATATATATATATATATATGATATATATGATATGATATATACAGAAGAGTATATATAGTATATATATAGTAATATATAAGTATATATATATATATATATGATATAGTAATATAATATAAATATGATAGTATAGATATATAGTATATATATAGCGAACAAATATCTTTCAGAACATTGATGAATGATATATGTTTATTAAACTTAATGTAACTTTGCATGTATTTCCTTATTTCTTTAAATTTCTTTCTTGCTTTACAAACTATGTTCTTGACTTTATATTTTTTCCAATGTTCCTGTACCTCCTCCATCTCCTTCACAGCTTTTTCATATCTGTTTATATTTGTAAAGTTGGGCCAGTATGCCTAATCACCAACCAGTCAGTTTCTTGGAATTAACTGAATTCCATCTTCAAATTCAATAATGTAATAATTTTCATTTATGATGAATGAAGGCATCTTTCAAAATATATTTAACTGCAATATATTTAGTCTATTACACTACCTTATAAATAGTACTTTACATATATACGTAAGTTTTTATTTTATTTTTATTTCTCACTATGTATGAGAGGAAAAACTAAATATTGGTTATTTCCAAC
>JABUQX010098224.1:10000-15000 GCA_015478945.1 Trachelipus rathkii
TATATCCTTACTCTAAGTATACTATATATATATACTATATATATATATATATATACTATATACTAAAATACATATATATGTATATATACTATATTATACTTACATTATATATATATATATTATGATATAATATAATATAATATATATATATTATATATGACTATAATATATATATTATATATATATATATATATATTACATAAAAAAGATATATTATATATATATTAAAATTATATAAAATATATGTTATTAATTATATATATATTATTATATATATATCATGTAATGTGCAGATATTTTATACCCTAATATATTATATATATATATATCTATATATATATCATTATATATATATTATATTATTATCTATATTTATTATAACTTCATATATTAGAAATCAAAAGTAATATGAAACGCTGAAGTTTTAGTAAGTATCAAAGTTAGGAGGATATGAATTTTTTAAACTCACCCATTCGCCAAAAGCGCATGACAGTACTTAATTCCTCAACTTTGCCTCTTCTACACTAAATGGTCTTCTGGATGTTAAATCGTTAGCTTTCGGATCTTCTTTAAACTGAACTTTCACTCTAGATCCCTCTTTCAGTCCGCTACCTATTATATCATGATCAGTTCATATATATTAGTCATTATCATAATCTACTATATCATATATCATCTATATATTTTATTACGTATATATATTTATCTCTACTATTACTATATATATATATATATCTCTCATCCTCTCTATCATCCTAGTCTATATATCTATATATATATATATATATATATATCCTATTCATTATCTAGCGGATGTCACGGAATACATCCAATCTCCGTGCCCTTTTTCAAAATCTTCAGCTCCCTGGCGGAGAATCTACATATCTTCTCCGGCTCCTCCGGCCGCGGAGATCTCACTATCTTCTCTCTTCAAAAGAGTACGAGAGAAACTTCTCCACACAAGTCTAAATCAATAATATGATTGATAGTAGTAATTCGCAGTCACTTCTATTCTCTAATGACAATATATTTATTTCTAAAGAGCGCGTGTGCGACTCTCCATATCAGAATGAGTCTCTTATGCGATCAATTTTACGAATTTATACCCTCTCTTGTAATTCTATAGTCGTCTATTCATCTTCACATCAAAGCAAACGTAACTATTATTTTCTTAGTTAAAACAGTACATATATATTAAACCATTTACTGCCAAATAACTAACCTTTATTCTCTCTTCGAATATATATTGTAAAAAGAATTTGAATATATATTCATCATATCTCTATCTCTCTCTCTCTCTCTCATATATATATACTATATTCATATTATACTACAAATTACTAATATATATATCTATCTATTCTACATCTCTCTAATATTCATTCATATTTATATCTCTCATCATCTAAATATATACTATCTCTATACTCCTAGTATCATAGCTAATATACTATATATATATCATCTATATTACTCATATAATATATATATATATATATATCTATTTATCATATTATAACTAAATATAATATATTATCATATTACTACTATATTTCTATATGCATATATATATATATATCTATATATATATATATAATCTAATTCATATATCTTATCTATATTACAATATATATCTCTGCTAAATATCTAATCAAGAGGTGGGCACTCTCTTCCATCAGCTCATTTTTAGGGGTAGTTCCTGCCTATCGCGCAACCCTGCCTCCGCGCACGTCGAGAAAACGTTATGCCGCTCAGCTGCGCTCCCCTCCGCACTTTCATTCCAGTATCCATCAGAGACTTTCCCGCTAATTCTCGCAACGTTCCGCACGTCCTCCTCTCCGCACCGTCTCCGCTAATAAATGCGACTTCACATAAGATTTTATAACATTAATCCATACTAAAATGAGTAAATATTCCCTTAAACCTCAAAAATTTTATTTGTATAATATTTACAATGCTCAAAATTGAATGTAATACTTTTACAAAATCTCAAGGTTCTCCTACCTCTCTCCTCAATGTCGTCTTCAAAGGGCAAGAGATCCATATTTACCTTTCAAAAAAATTAGGTGCTCAAAATTAAAAGCAGTCTAAGGCTGCACACATCTTTGCCCTCAAAAATAATTATCCCACGCAATACAAAATCTATTCGTGCTTCCTATATGGCCGTCAGCAACTAGGTGAGAGAGGTGTATTATATTTCTATTCAGAAAACACAGTTCAAACAATCATTTCTGGCCTATGCTGAATAGGGAAAGATGTCCTTGGTGATAGTTACGTTCGTCACTCTGGTGTTAGTTCACTCTCCCAAGCTCCAGTATCCTTTCGCTCTCAATTTAAACGGTTCCTCTACACTCCTAAAAATCATTCTGTCCCTCCTCTCCTGAAATATCTTTTGACCTCACATCCCTCGTCGCAATCCGCTATAAGTACAGTTCTCTTTCGTCCAGACCTTAAGTAGAATCCATGAAAGCCCTCGACTCGTCCTACAGAGTCGTACGCTTCAATTGTCTCTATCGTCTATCTCAATGATCTCGGTCTACCATATCTATATATCTCCTATAATTACTATCTTATTATATATATCTATCATATATATATATATAATATATATATATCTTCATCTCTATCCTACATTATATTATTATATTAGTATATATATATATATAATATATATACTCTTACTCTATATATAAATACTATCTATACTATATATTCATTTGGGTGTTTCATCACTAGAATGTCAATTTAGATATTTGCCCTTAGTTATTATAGTAAATAACTATAATTAATTAAAGTTATAGATGAGGGTAAAAGCCATTCAGTCTATAAAAAATTAGTCTTAAACTGTTATTTATTTATATATGGTACCTTTAAGGAGGTTTAGATTATTTTTGGAAAAAGTTTAATTATTAAAAACAATAAGTTTTAGACTAAAGAAGTAATCTATTATATGAATATAAAACATATAATAATATATAGAGGAATGTTATCACCTGAAGCTTCTAAATTACTTTACATATAATAATTCAAAAATATATAAGATTTAATCTATAATAAAGTAATAATTAAATATCACATTAATAATTTAATTATCATATTATTATATATTTAAGGAATGTGAAGGAAACATAAAAGAAGATGAGGAACTTTTAATTAATATATTTAAGAGAATAATATCATTCGCAGCCCTGATGACATATAATAATAATAATGATAAAAATAATAATGTTATGAGCGTTGACTGTCTGAAATGAAGTACCATCAGTGTTATAATAGAATTTCCTATTTTAATGATAACGACAAAAATAAACCTCCAGAGAGCAAAATACAACTGGGGGGAGAGACAAAGAAGATATACAAACCGCCCTAAAAGAGAACCACAATCTCAATTAGTGCATGTGTATAACGTGGACGCTTGAGACTCGAGAAGCGGAAATCGCTAAGGAATGCCGCGGAGAGTTTGAAAGCAATAAAGAAGGATAATGACCAAGAGCACTTGAGAGAAAAGTGGCTTTGAGATAATACCCCGGAGTACGTGTGCTTGGTGAACACAAAACACACACAGGCTCTGATCATATTATATATATCATAATATTATTTATATTTATTTAATATTATTATTATTATATTATTATATTACTTAATTTTATTATATTATTATTATTATTAATTATTAATTATTATTATTATTTATATAAGTATAGTAGTAGTATAGATTAAGTAGTATAGAAGTAAGTAGTTAGCAGTAGTTAGTAGTTAAATAGTAGTAGTAAGTGGTAAGTATGTAAGTATATGATAGTTAGTAAGTTAATTATTTGTTGTAGTTGTTTAGTTGTATTGAGTTGTTGTTTGAGTTGTATGTTGTTGTATGTTTGAGTTGTGTTGATTGTATGTATGTTTGTTTGATATGTTTATCGTCGTCCGTTATCACGAGTCGTTATACGAGCTACCTAGTAGTGAGCTAAAATTTACATTTGGACTTAAAGTAGTGATAAATATAATATAAGAAATCGTTATAATATAAAACATTAATATATATATATATATATATATATATATTATTATCACCTAAAACTCTTGAAAACCAGAGAACACAAGAACACTCTGTACTCTCAATGAACTAAAAATAAAAAAAAAAAAAAAAAAATCTCAAATTTAGTATTGTAATAAGAAATTTCAACCAAAGAATGTTGTTTAGATTAAACCGATAGATGTGTATTATTGATAACTTTACACATTGCATAATATATTATAAATATATTATATACTTAATAGTTTACACTTTTTGTTTACATTTTAAATAATTTTTAATAAAATATAATAATTAAATTAATATAAATAATAATAATAATTAATATATAAAATTAATAATAAAAATAATTAAATAATAATAATAATAAATTAAAAAATAATAATTATATAATATAATAATAATAATAATTAATTATATATAATTAATAAAAATAATATACAAATATGAGATTGACATCAATCACTATGAGAGTAAAATCACGAGCATATAATAACTAGATAATCACATAATAGAGATATATATGCAGAGTGGATATACTGAGTACAGGTGAATTATATAATTAATTCAATTATAGCACACGTATATAAAAAGTATTAAACCTACATATTTTTATATATAATAATTAATAAATAATATATAATAAATTAATATATATTATTTTATTATTATATATAATTATTATAGAAAACGTATTAAAGATAAGTAAAGGTTATATTATGGGTTTGTAAAGATGAGGACTCACAGTCCTCGGTTGTTGAATAAGTATGTTAGATGATCTGTAGTACCAGAATATACTGAACATATAATGCACTATTGCTTTGTTTAATTTTATATTCAGCAACAATATCAAGATATGAAAGCAACATGAGTTTTAAATAAAAATATATAAATTATATAATATAAATAATTATAATAAAATATAATAATATATAATAGATAGAATAATATATAAATATGGTAGAATAGA
>JABUQX010098226.1:0-10000 GCA_015478945.1 Trachelipus rathkii
AGAGTAAGAAAACTAATATGCTATGAGCACGGGTAATTAATTTTTTTATCATACTTTCTTGGAATATATGGGATTAAATAAAATTAAGAATCTGATGTTGTATATAATGTAAAAACTGATTCCTCCCTCTAAATCCCCTTTTCTTAATCATTACAAACTATAAATTCCGGATCTTTTTAATAAATCTAAAATTTTAAACTATTTCGTTCTTTAATAAAAAATATAATGCATACGCACCAAAAATATAACCCTGGAGATGTAAAAGATCGTGCTGGATCTATTTATAAGTATCTAAACAAGGTGTTCTAAAATTTTCAAAACATTGCGCTAATAATAATAATTATGCAGAATTGTAAGTATAGACATATGGTATATCTTTAAATGTTTTTATCAATTAAATTTTGTCGAGATAGACCTGCATAATATAGTCTAGCGCACTGATTTTGAAGTCCCATCATTCGAGTTATATCTTTATTATTCCAAAAATGATAATAAATTTCTCTTTTTAGGTAAATTTTCATGATTAAAATTTTATTTTAATATCAATAATAATTCAATCGTATGGAAATTAATTTTACAGTTTTTTTAGTAGGCTGAAAACTGTTACATTAACTTGATAATATATTGTATACATTCTTATAATATTTTCATATATTCTTAATTGAAGCCATTTTTAGGCTAGGGACGAATGAAATAAATCATAAAAACTATCGAAGATCTAATCATCCATGATTTTGATGAGAATTGTTCCTATTCCATAAACTTTAAAAACTGCTGGAAACTTATAATAAGTTTCAATCCGTTTGAGAAATTGCTTTTAAATTCACACCATTGGTTGCGTTCAATTCTTTATACGATAAATGAGATCGTATTTAAGATAAGTTGGTGCATTATATTATTGTTTAAAATAATAGGATCCTAAACTTGTACAATATAAAAAATTAATTCGGGTGAGCAGGTCCTCATATTAATTACTTAATCTGTTAATAAATAATGATATGGTCATACTTTACTTTAAAATCGGTTTTCTGTAATATTCTTCTATTAAATAACACAAATAACAACGTTATGACATTTTCGTAGAATGTAATTATTAATTTTATTTACACTAATTCAATTTCCTTATTCTATTATCACACCTTCATAAAAATTTTTCCTTTAATAATCATAATAAATTCTTATTATTGAATTGAAATTATATAAATAATTATCTAAGACATATAATTATTTAAGATATATAATTATCTAAGGCTCTCATATATTTCGAGTCATTGAATAATATTCCAATAATCTACATCACATTTCGTATAACAGCACCAACTGTTTGGTTGTTGATGTTTCTGTAGGTTAACGGTATAAGAATTATCCTTTAGGATCGTTGAATCGTTTATATCTCCTGCAAACTTTGATAACTATTCAATATATCATGCATATTAAAACAAATTGGCATTTTTTATTGATATTCTATATTCAGAAGATCAAGTATATTAATAAATAGAGAATCTTGACACCCTTCTGATAAATTCCATTCTCCCACGCGGTTTATTGATACTAATACATTACACTTGGTAAAATTGAAATATCTATATATAATTCTTTTTATAAAACTTAATATTAAAAATAGAATCGACATTAGAGAATATAGTTTATTATTCTTTTATAGCTTCTATAGTCTAAAAAATAGAAGAAACCTGAAAATTTGTTGTCTATACATATAAATTATTGTTAGTTAATTGCTATGTTATCATTATACGATATTAAATTTAGTGCACAAATATTATATACGATAACAATATATTGAGGGCTTATATAAGTCTCATAAACTATATATAATGTAAAATAAAAAAAAATATAATATTTCTTTCTCATCTAGTCCAAAATAACGTTAAACTGACACATCGTTTTTGGTTCTCAATTTATTATCTGATTAGTTTAACTGGGAAATTCTATTCCTTTCCAAATTTATATTTTTCCTTACACATAAACTATTGTACGCTTCTACCAACAGAACTCATCTAAACAATCAGAATCTAGCTATGACACCATTTAAAAACATTTCATTGTCCATTTTGTTTTGAAATTTATTAATCCGAATTTTGGGTTCTTATATTTTGATGGAGTTTCAATATACGGAAGAAGCTCTCAGTGGTTTATATTTAGCTACTTTATTTCAAGAATCTAGAAGTTATGATGTTCAATATATAAAAATCGATGATAATTTACATATTTTTTTCTTCAATTTTATTAATCATATAATGAATAGTATCTTTTATTTGAGAATTATTGTATACTTGTCATGGAACCGCTATTAAACCAAATTTGAATCGTTTGTTTTCTTTCATCGTGTTAAAATTTAATAAATTCAATAAAATTAAGAGTCATCTCAAGTTTTTAAATTTTCCCAATTTTGTTTCCTTCAATTTTTTTCCTGTAATATACTTATATATTATAATTATTCATTTCGGATCAATGATTTTTATATTGGTATAACAATATGCTTTAAAATTACCTTGAATTTCTCGATGATTTTTATAATCACATTGCATCGAATTTGTTCTTTGATGAATCTTACTTTTCTCGTGTATTTTAATGGTTTAGAACGCTTTTTAATTACACATTGAGCAATAATTCTTTTATCATCAAAAATAATTTCAAATTAAGCAATGATGATTGGTATTTTCAACATGTTTATTACTTCTTAAATGATTTTTAAATTTTTATTTTAGTAATTTTATTAGATCTCACAATTGTCATTTTTATTATAGATTTTTTTTATTATAATAAGTCAATTTTGGATTTTCGTTATTATGAATTTTCATAATTTTTTTACATAGTTTGATATTTATAAAAGAGAAAATTATATTTCTTATGTTCTTCTAATAATTTAATACAATAACAAAAGAAAAAACAAATATCTCTCTTATAATAAAAGTAATAATAAAAGTTAATATCGGAAGTCTGCTTAGTTTCTATCATAATTATCCATCTTAGAAAATATAATGTTTTGTGAAAAGGTGAAGCTTTCCTGTTTGGTATTTTTTGTTCTCATCCAAAATATTTTTTTATTCTCCTCTAATAATTTTATTAGAGAGCAATCACAAAGATTATATATTATATATTATTTTCCTCACAACACACAAATCAGTTCTGCTTTACAATTTTAGGAGCTACTCATACAGTATGAAATATTTCTTCTATCCTTTTATATTTTTAAAATTACCTTTAATAATTTATTTTATAATAAAGCTACCTTAAAATATGAATAAAAGCTCACAAAATGCTATGTAATTTCCTCGTACTCACAGAAAATACCCAATAAATTATTCCATTTATCTGCTATAATCGTTTGGCGATAGATTATTAATATTAGAACCAAATATTTATCAGTGCATTTAAAAAAATTTTAATATATATAAAAAAATATCATTTAATCGACTACGCAATGATTTTTATATAACATCTATTGATTATGGTTTTTATTAATTGGTTTTCTGTTTTCAAATAAGAAGTCCTATAAATCAAATTGATTATATATTTACACTATCTAATTCTTGGTGTTAAAATAGAAACTTCGAATATAACAAAATAATAAATTAATTTTAATGAAATAAAAATTTTGAATTCAAAAAGTAAAAAAATATATTGCTAATTTCATTAGATTTTTAAGTTATTATATTATTATTATTATTATTATATATTATATTTATTTTTTTATAATTAATGTATGAGATATTAGTATGTATCATAATAATTATATTTATTATTATTATTCAACGATCTTAAATGTTGTTGTAATTCTTTGCTGTTTTATAGTCAAATTTTGAGTAGAGATTCTTTTTAACTAATAACATTTATCTTTGTACTATATTCTTGAATTATGCAATGATATTTAGTCCCAATTTGAGATATTGGAAACTTTTTATCTTCTTAAGAGTTCATTCTTTGCTATATGTTTTTAGTCGCAAAATTTATAGAGATGAGACTAGATTTATATTTACTATCACTTTATCAATTCTATGCATAATTGATTTAAGATACAATATTAAAGTATGAGACCATTAGTTTTTTCATACACTTATGTCATATCTTTTGACTTGTTTAGTCCAAATATTTGAGTGGACTGATTTTTATCTTCTTCGTATCCACAATTAACTTTAATCTTATAAAATTAAAAATTTCTATTCTCATTATTTAAAAAAAAATTTGAATACCTGTCTGGGAGATTGAAATCCAGAAATAAAACTTATATATACTCTAACTATCACATAAATACGCCTCTAATTTTTACAATACACATATATACGGAGCACTAATTAAATAAATATTAAATAAGAGTCACTAAGAATTAGTAATGCTTTGAAATTTAAACATTCTCATATCTTATCTTTAAAATAATATTCTAATTTTTATTATTTAATTTTTTTATAAAAAAAATGTTTTCACTTATAATTATTCAAATTTAGGAAGTATAAAATCACACAATTTGTAAGCAAATGTACTATTATTTTGCAAATTTTTCTATAAAATTTTTTTAATAAAATAATTATCTATACAGGGTGGACTATATTTTATTATTGTAAAAACTTGCAATAATACTTTTCAATAAAATTATATATTATTTTAATTGAAAAATTAATTCAATAAGAGATAAAATTAAAGCTCTTTGGAGACTCTCTTATATATAAATATAAAATTATATTCCTTATAAATTTTAAATAATGAACAAGTAGTGACAAAATCTGCTCAGAAAGAACCAACAATGACGACGTAACATAACTCCTTTCGAGCAAAATATTAAAAAAAAATATATTTTCACATATACAAAACAGACCAAAACATCTTTCAACATTCACTCCACGTAATACAAACACTGATATAATAGGTAGTAAATGTAAAACGGAGGGAGCGAAAGCGTCTTCCGGACATCAACCGAGTGAAACGAGGGAGTGAGGTCTGGATAGCCCACTGTTATATTACAAATATATCTAACTTATTATAATATTAATAATAATTATATAATAAATATATAATATAATTATATAATAAATAATATAAATAATATAATATAATAATTATATAATATATATAAATTATAAATAATATAATATAATATTATATTAATATAATAATTAATATAAATAATATAAATTATATATATATATATATAATAAATAATTTATATAATATATATATAATAATAATTAATTATAAAAATTAATATAAAATATATAATTAACTATAAATATATATAATATATATAATAAAATTAATAATATTAATTATATATATATATAATATATATAATAATAAATAATATAATATAATATAATATTTAACTATATATAATTAAATATATATAAATTATATATAATATAATTAATTATAATAATATAATAATTATATTATATAAATATTATTAAAAATATATATTATTGTATAATATATATAAAAATATATATATATAATATTATATAATATAAATTATATATTAAATAATATATAATAATATAATAATATATAATAAATATATATATAATTAATAATACATTATATATAATAATAATTATATATAGTATAAATATAAATAAACTATACCTGTAATATATATATAAATAATAAATAATATTATATAATATAATAATTAAAAATATAATAATTATAATAATATAATTAAATAATATAATATATATATAATAATTATATAATAATTAAATATATTATATATTATAATATATAATATATAATAATTATATAATCACAAATATATAATAATAAAATATAAATAATTAATATAATGTATAATAATATTAATATAAATATATAAAAATATATTAATAGTATTATAATAATTAATTATATATATAAAATTTATATAAAATATATAATATATAAATTATATAATATATAATATTATATAATATAATATACTATAATATAAGTTATATATATATAACAGTATTTCCATATTTGGAGCCATGGGATTTTTTTTCACGATCATTCAGGCCACAAACCAGGAATGGCTTGATGTCATAAATATTATCTGCAAATATGCACCAAATTATATAAAAAAACTGCCATAGTTTCTGAGTCATTAAACGTTGACTTCAAGCGTTTTTGTGAGTCTCTCTTGATTTGAATTTATATTTTCTTTTTAAATATAAACCCATGTTTTTGATATTTTAGTAGTTGTACGTCCTCAAATTTTTTGTCAAAAATGACTTTGAAAGCTTAAACGTCAAAGATAGGACTTTTAACATTAAAACTTGACCGTTTTTTTATTTGTATCTGAAACCACCAAATTCCAGCAATGCACGAATACCATTTTTAAACTGAGAATTGTTTTCCAAAACATTATAATATACCAATATTGTTTTATTAATCATATTATTAGCATGAAATTTTCAATGCTTATGTAGTCGGAGAAGATACACACTTTTTATTTAGATCATTTTTTTATAATGCACAAGTATTGCCTCTGGACCATGGAGCCAAATTTAATTTGTATAGTTTACATAGGAGAAAAAATATCACAGAATTTTTCACATTCCCCCAAAAAAATTGTTCTTCGGGGGCCAGGTCCCGTTATTGGAGCCAACTGCAGCAAATTTTTAGGATAAATAATTTTTAGAAACCATTTTATTTGTTACAATATTGCTGTTTCTTTCAAAAACAACCAATTTCTCAATTTGATCGAAACTGACATCTTCACAGTAAGTAATGGGCCAGATTGACATCCTATACAGCGATTTTCAAACGTATAACGAGGTATCGCTTCAAACTTGGTATTGTTCTATGTTTGTGGCTCGATACCGACGAGTTTTTAAGTCTCTAAGGATGTAATATAGGGGGTACCTCCCAACGAGAGAGGATTGACGCAAAATATGTCGCTTACGACCCTTGTTTTGCTTGGCTCCGAGCGCGAGCGAAGATTAGGTCATAATGGGTTTCACATTCGAAGCGTGATGACGTAATCTACGTCGTAGATAGATATTGTTATACCCATCCTGCGTGTGATATTAATTATTGCCCCCGTAAGGGAGACGCTTCCCGCCTAAAAATTAAATTAATCGTAAGAAAGGCTGAAATTTGATAATGTTATAGAAGAAGGGAGAAAAAGAGTCTGACGTAAATCCCGTCGTAGACAAGATACGTAACCCCTGCGTCCACACCGTGGGGGGCAAGCCCCCTAAAAATTTAAAATGATCCGTAGAAGACTGAAACTTGGAGAATGGATTCGGATTCGGGGTAGAGGAGCCAGTTGGAGTCGGATTCGGTTTTGGAGTCCAGAGACCCCCGTAGGGGGCGACCTCCCTAGAAAAAATGAAGAAATGCATGGAAATGCAAAACAAAGGAAAGGAAGAAGAAAGGAAGAAGGAGGAAGGAAAGAAGAATGAGGAAGGAGTATCTGAGAAGGATTCAGAGTCAGAGGTGTTGGGGGTCAGTACCGGCTCCGGTGCTGGAGCCGGTGCGGTGCTGAATTTATAAATATTCGCAATACAATATTTGTATCCTATATATGTTATCGAGTCTGTAGATTTCGAAAAATGATGGTTTCAGAAAATTATCAGAAAAAAATATAAAAATAAATAAATAATAAATAAATAAAATTTCTTATCCTTTTAATGTTTATAAACTTACAATATTATGTTATTTTTACATACCCTAAAGCAGTAAATCGTAAATCAGTAAATCAAATATATCGACCTATGTATACTTATTGATATATTGATCTATTGGTTTATTCTTCAAAATATTTTTTAGTAAATATGTTGTGTTTTAACATACCCTAAAAGCAGTAAATCAGCAAATCAGTAAATCAAGATATCCTCCTCTTCCATAGACTATTGATCTATTTGATCTATTTGATTCTAGTCATATTTTTACTAAAATGGTCATCATTTTTTATATACCCTAAAGCAGTAAATCAGTAAATCAAGTAAATCAAATTACCATCCAGCCACCCTCCTATCCATCCGTGATCTATTTTGATCTATTGATCTATTGATCTATGATCTATTAATCTATTGATTTGTACTTTGTTTTGATCAATGTCATAATTTTTTAGTAAATTAGTCATGTTTATTACTTACCATACTAAGTCAGCTTTGATTAAACCACCCAACCATTACAACTCTTGTCAGTTTATGTCTTATGTCTATTGATCTATTGATCTATTGATCTATTGATCTACTATTGTTCGGTCATATTTTACTAAGTTTTACATCGTCTAAACCACTAAATCAGTAAATCAGTTATACAAAGTACCATCCACAACGGAGCCACTACATCCATGATCTATTTGATCTATTGTCTATTGTAACTATGTTGGGTTTTTGTTCTATTGATCTTTAACTATTGATCTTTTGATCTATTGATTCTATTGATTCAAGTCACATTTCGAGTTCATTTTAGATAACACATAAACATAAAACAATTACTTTATACACTGATCAATCACACGAATATATTGCTAACGTAACAGAAGTTTTCAACATAATAAGGCTTACATGGCATCATCTGAACTATGATATAATGCACAACGAACAAACCTGACACCCTTAAACATGAGTAAACTGTTAACATTAACAGTCCACACTTAACAACATAAAAGTAACTAACATAGAGATTACAAAGACGTAACCCTATTCACATTTGCAAGCAATCTTCTACATACCAATGTTAATTATTAGGTAATAATTTTATACAAAATTTTTTTTTTTCTTGTTTTTATATTTAGCGAATATAATTCTAACGTAATAAAGTTTCCACACACATCATAAAAGCTATAACCATAGCGTAACATAACTAAGAAACTAATATACAAAAGACAACCTAGACGCAACATGACTGTTATAACCGTTCACTTAACTACCAGTAAAGTAACTAAACATTTAAGAGGTAGACAAAATCGTAACCTATTCAATACTTTTTCAGCATATCTCTAACAAATCATTTAACGTTATCTTACACTGACACAGTAACATTAGCAAAAATGTATCATAAACTTGTCCGCGATTATAATACAGACCAACGAATATATGCTAACGTAACAAAGTTTTCTACATTAACATATTAATATTTAACAAAATTATCATAAACATATACGTCTAAATATCCTAATCCCCAACAAATAATTGCAAACATAACAAAGTTTGAAACAAACATAACATAAAAAAACAAGTTTTAATCCAAAACATACATAAAATAAGTTCTTTGAATAAAATATCATAGAAAAGTGTAATAGTTTACCAGAATTTAAAGCAGTAATCAGTAAATCTGTAAATCAAAAACACCAAGCCCACCCTCCTCCCCCTCTGTCCGCTTTCCACACCGTCCAATGACCTTTGATCTATTGATACCTAATGATATTATATTAATATATAATATATATATAAATATATATATATATATATATATATATAATATATTATATATATATATATATATTAATATAAATAATTTTATATATACATTATTATTTATTATATATATATATAATATAATATATAATTATATATAAATATATATTATAAATATATATTATTATATTATAATATATATTTATTATTAATATTAATATAATATATATAATTATATATAATATAAATTTATATAATATATATATAAAATATATATATATAAATTATATATAATATATATATATATATATATATAAATATAGTATATATATATATATATATATCTATATACTATATATAATTTAATAATATATATATAATATATATAATATATATAATATAATTATATATATACTATATATATATTATATATAAAACGTCAGAAATTAGTTCTTTTAGAAAATCTCGTATGCATAGACTTTTGGACTGAGGTTCATACGCCCATTTTGTCATTTTCTTGGCTCATATTGATATTCAAAGCATTGTTTACTTTAGAGACATCGTTTACTTTTCTTCTGAATGACTAAAATAATCTTTATAGATTTGAAGCTGATGATATATAAACGTGATCAGTTAGTCAG
>JABUQX010098226.1:15000-25000 GCA_015478945.1 Trachelipus rathkii
AATATATATAATATATATACTATATATATATAATATATATATATATTATATATATATATATATATATATATATTATTATACTATTATTTTATAGGATTATATTATATATATATATATATATAGTATATAATATATATATATATATATATATATATATATATATATATAATATATATATATAGATATATATATATATATATATATATATACTATATATATATATATATAGTTATAACATCAACAACAACGTATGTCTAATATATATTCCACAAGTAAATGAACTTTGTTCCTATTTTTGGCATTCTCTTTTCATACAAACTAGCATCCTACTTCGTCACAAGCAGAAACTCAAACAGCTCAGTTCAAAGCCTAAGATATAATGAAATCACTTCGTTCTCTTGCTTTGGCCCTCGCAAGTTTGATGTTTTGGTCAAGCTTTTGGTTGATTTTGTAAAAGCTTGCAACATTTGCAAGGTGGGAAGAGAGGTAAAATAACAATTCAATTTCTGAAAGAAAGATTTAAGGCAAATTTGACCTTATAGGAAAAGGAAGTTTTAGGGAAGGGTGCAATTTTGCGATATACTATGTAGAATTGTTTACCCAGACGGAAATATTTTTCTGTTCGAGTCATAGTATAAGACCGTGAGAAATACAAAGAAGGCGAAGGTGTTGCGAACATTTAATGGCCTTATGCGTCAACAAGAAGGAATGCCCAACAAACATGTTGATTTAGATGTCGTTGAGCTAAGAACTATTCTTGACTACGATAAAGGACCCCTTTGTTAAAGAGACTTTACCTGGATGGTTCTTCATTAACATATGTTGCGTTATCTTCAAATGAAAGTGTCATACGAAGAGTAAGGAAAATGTTATGGTTTGGGAAAACCAAACGTCTGAGTTGAATTGGAAACAAAATAAGAGGTCTACAACTTTAAGCATGGCTTATCTTTGGTAGATCCTTAATAAAGAAATGGGAGTAATTTTCTAGACAAATTAAAGAAAAAATCGAATAACTCAAACATAGGAAAAAGAATAGAAAAACTTCCGTATCTGGTGTATAGCAATGCAAGAATGTAGTTTCTGTGTTTGTCTCCAATATGAGGAAATGTACTATATATTGGGGACAAGATTCGATTTTAGTGTGATTCCAAAAGATCTGGTACGGAATACCAGTAACGAATTATAATCGGAAATTACAGGGTTCATTCCTTGTTCTTAAAAATATTTCTAAATTTTCTTGAAATATTTGTTTGAACTTGGACTTCCGATATTATAAATTTTGATTAAATCTTTTCGACAAGATAATTACTTGAATATTAACTTGAATTTTTTATACAATTTTTGCAGATTAAATAACTTGACAATTATAATGCATGGAAATTTGGTTAACTTCATGAGTTTATTTAAGAAGTGTAAATTTACTTTCGATTTTTTTAGGGTTTATTAAATTTTGTTTTGTCTTATAAAATATCAGGTCGCCTTTTATTGATTGTAATAATATTGCTTGATCAATCCGATATCAAAATTGTTAATTGTACACTTAACATTTTAACATGGAGTTGATCAATTAGTTCATTAAAAGAAAAATGTTCTTTGTTGGTTAGTTTTACTCTTAATCATTATTTTACAATTAAGGTTAGTTTTAAACTAATAAAGCTTTTAACCATAGCATGCAATCGTAAATCTACTAGTTTTAAACTACAATCTTATAATTAGTAGGAAAAGTTATTCTGTTAAAACAGCTTTAAACTTTTTGTTTACTAATTTTTAGGAAAACGTTTCTTAAAACTACTTAAAATTTAATTGCTGCATAAGCTGAAGCTGGAAGCGTTTCTTAAAGTACTTAAAACATAAGAAATTTTAATTCCAAAATTATTAAAAAATAATTTTAATCATGCACTTATAGAACTATACAACTAATCATGCAATTGAAGCAAATATGGAACAAAATGTTAGTATTGCAAAGATACTTTTAACTAAATAAAAAGTGTTAGTTCTACAAAAAAATTTATACTACCATTATTTACAAATGTTTGGTAATTGAATTATGTTTGTTAGTTTTTAATATTATTTATTATCAACACGGTTTTTATTTTGTTTTTAATAGGATTTTAATAAATCGGGGGTCCCAGCCGATAAATGTGTTTCTCTATTGAGAATCCATTGAAAATAATAAAAAAGAATAATTAAAAGAATAAAAAAAAATATTTTTTTTTAAAAAATTGGATACGCTTAATAACCCTACCAATCTTCAATCTTATGTACTATATTTAAGTTATATTGGCATAAGAGCATACTTATATGCATTATTAACAGCTGCACGTTTCTTTCTATTCATTCTCAGGAGTGCTTTCCTGCAACTTAATTCCTAAGATGTCCGCCTTAGCTCTAGGGGTACTTATCCCTAGCACTGCTCTGGCTCAACTCAAACCCATATCTTTGTGGTTTGTCGAAAGAAACGTTTCTGGCCAATAAGATATCACCGCAGACCACAGATAGACTAAATCTTTTATATCTCTTTGTCTCCAAAGAATTTGATGCTTGATCTGCTTATTACTGCACCTATCTCAATTTTTGAAAGTTTTTCACTTACATCGTTTTGCTTCTGACCCCTTCATATATTCCACAACTTTTTTAATTTATAACAGGATATTTATATATCCTTTAGGTTTACTTTCTAAAGGCTAAATGTTGCACAAGTATGAGAAAAAAAAGAGGTAAATGAAGAGTTTGGAAGGACAGAAGAATGGAAAATTTCAAAAGCAAAAAAAACAAAAAAAAAAAAAAAAAAACAATAAGTTGTATCCATTAAAGTGAGATCTAGAAAGCGACTCCATACCTGTCATGGGTTCCAGTTGATCCTCAGCGCGATCTACACTTTAAATTGGGATACAGCAATTATATCCATACTCCGACACTACCTGTCTCTACTTTCAACAAATATCAGTGGATTCAGCATTTATTGCTTAATCCGAAAACTTGATGGGGGAACTGATTGGTACGTCAATCAATCGCCAATATTTTTCTCATAGAGTGCGCTTCGGACTCTATCCTTGGTTAGGAACTATTTGAATAGAATAGTTCCCTGTGTGCCTGTTTTACTATGGGAAGCTATCTGATGCAGAAAGTAGTCCCTTTTTGCTTGCCAAATCAGCTTTCAAAGGATGCTGCTTGGGACTCTTTGTTCTATTCCTATACGTTCCTCTCACTCTGCCCTTCTAGAACACTTGCGCGATTTTTCTAGGAGTGTTTTGTTCACTGCGAACTATGTTTTCTACAGAAACTTATTGAAAGGACGTACTTGTGAAAAGGTCCTCTGGAAAAGAAATCGGGCGGACTTTCTTCCCTTCTTACCTAATAAGAACCTATCTTTTCTTTGTCAGAACTATAAAACCTTCATTATCTTTCTCACAGAGATGATTCTTCGTGTTATTTTTACTGCCCTTAAATACCTGACTTTTAATGACTAAAACTAATTTTACTGCTATGATACACAAAACTTAATAAGTGAGGCTTGTCTCCTCCTTTCGGTCTTATTACGAATCAAAGCGTATATAATTAACCTTCCGGGCTTGGTCCAAATCTGAGTCTCTTACTGTGACTTTCAATTTCTTATCTAACTCATAACTGCAAACCTTTCGTAATTACTCTTACATCAGCCATTTCTGACTAAAGATAAGCATTCGATCCATCCTTTTTATCATTACGGAGAGTGTCCAATTCTCTATAATAAATATCTACTGGCTTAAGTCTAAGAGCCTACTTTAAATCTGCGAGCAAATGAAACATTCTAGAAAACTCTGGTAACACTTGTTGCCAACAAAAAAAAACAAATAAATATGGAATTGAAGGGGGGGGGGGGGGGGGGGGGGGGGGGGGGGGGGGGGGGGGGGTATCTGTTTGACTTTTCAATTGAGGTGTTTCTAATATACACGAGTGTTCCACTTCCTCAATAGAAAACATTTAACCTGAAATTGTCATCCTACGATTCAACACTTCAATTCGGATGGATGAGGATGAGGCACTATGTTAACCTATCCCTGTTTGGTCTGTAAAACTTCTAATCCACTTATTGAGCGTAAAGAAGAAAGCTACTCTGCGTAAAAATTCCCGGTTCAATCTTGTCTTCGATTAAAGTTCCTAAATTAGTTTCTAATTACAAGGCAGACAGTTTAATTCCTTTTAATCCTGCTTGGGATTCTTAAAGTTCCTTGTATAAGGCTTTGCAGATGCTTTCCTCAGTGGAGTATTTACCAATTTGAATTTCTTATTGAGCCTTGGCTCATACTCTTCGATTCTTATTGACAATTGTAAGATCTTCTAACCTAAAACCTAAATTCTACTGAAGTTCTTACTTTTATTTATAGAGTTAAAGCTTTTAAATCAAATAACTAAAAGAACTGAATAGGATAACCATTCGTTTTTCAAAAAAGAAAACAGATTACTTGTTTTTGCAATTCCGGCAAAAGCTAAAAAAGCTAAAACAATAATTGGAGACAATCCATGGCGGCTTCTTATTACCATGCGTCTTTCGAATTAACTAAACTTTACTTACTTCCTCTTTCAAATTAAATAAAACAACCGGGACTTGTTCTGTTAACTTCCCTTTAGCGATTGTCACATCGTTTGCTACCTGGCACTAACATCAAAATAACTTAAGTTTTCCGAGTCTGAAACTATAATAAGGCTTTTCTTATCCTTTTCCTTAAAAATCTACAAAATAATATATATATATATATATATATATATATATATATATATATATATATATATATATATATATATATATTATTATATTATATATATATATTATATATTATATATATATATATATATATATATATAGTCTTTACCATCAAGGGGCTGGGCTTAAACTCACGACAAAGGACCTAACTTAAGGTGATCTCCTTTCGACGCTATGAAATTTTACCCATAAACTACTTCCCTAGAACGAAACATAAGGTGAGTTACTCTAACCTATCGTTTCTCATGACTGTCTTCTATGTGCATCTAAACATCTCTGTTAACATGCTACTGATCTTTACAAAAGAAAAAGGTTCCTCTGTTAAATGCGGAATCTACAATGGGAAACTTTCGTCCCTAACCTGCAACTTCCCTTAAAAGGACCTATCATTCGAAGCGCTGTTATATAAAGAATCAGGACTTACTCTTCTGTTTTTTAACACAAGAAAGTTTTTGCCTTTTCACACGCTTGTAAATTTCATCATGTATTTGGAAAGACAACAACCAGCAACGTTTAAGCTTGGCTCCTAATATTTCGTTCGCATTCCCTACAGAATGATGTCCAAGGAGCATCTAGCACGTTATTTAGCTGATCGACTATTAAAGGCATTCCAATCGGGTGATAAGGCCTTGTTCAATCAGTTCGATGTAGAGGTGCAAGTATTGCGTAAACCCTCTGGTAATGGCCCTATCGTTTCTTCATCGGTGAACTTTATAAGTGACCGCATTAACAAAATCCAAATCCGTAAAAGTGATGAAGACAGACACGCCAAAAGCAGTATCGGATGCGGCTTTAGAGCAATAGCTGCATGCCATAAGCTCCATACCCTGCCGCCCGCCGCACCAGGCAGCAATTATGTCACTACCATCAGTCATTTTACACCTGGTTCACTAGATAAACTAGGGCGGGAGATTGCTGATGGTTGTGGGTTGAAATATGAAGACCCAATAACTCCTGAACATTTTGCGAAAATAGAAAAATACTTGGAATGCCGTATATTCGTATTCTCGCTAAACTGTACAGCACATCCTTGAATAGTATATTCAAGCTCGCTGTTGAACTGGGATAGAAGTCGGCCCGTTAGGTTGTATATAATATTGGTTATGATAAAGTGAACACTCATTACTTATTATCCGTACCCAAAAGACACCATTAAACTAGCCATAGACAGTGTAGATGCAACATTATATAAAGGAGTTCCATTCTCTGTAATTCTTCTGTTATAGGCTTCACGGACCAATAACTAAACATTTTAAAACGACGAATTGCACGCGGAATATAGGTAGCACGCCAGCTGCTTACCTCACGAGTTGGTAAAGGGAAAACCAGGGGACTTAAGGGCCGCGATAGCTTCTTACATTTGCGTTTCAGTGTAACAGGAAACTCTCTTACAATGCTAATGCAGTGTCTCAGGCACACAAAGAACGTACATGCAGGAAACTCAGAGTGTGTTCCACTGTGTGATGAGGATAATGATGGCTGACAAGAAAGGCAAGGCAACCACCAGCATGATTGTTACGGCGTATCCATTGGCGGCGGTATGCGACGAAAAAGATGGGCAAAACGGGGATGGATAAGTAAGTGAATAAACTCATGGAAGTGTTACATGAAGAAGATTAAGATTCCCACTGCTGCGACATTGAAGAAGAAGCAGGTCTACACCTTCTACTATGATATTGAAACATACCCAAAATAACCAGCCGCTTATAAGATGACAAAAGCCAATCGTTTTACTGTTTACTGACATGGGTGGCCCCTATCTTCTAGTGAGCATGCTAGGGGTGCCGTCGGATGAATGGGTTTGCCGCGAGAAAAGATACCTGGAGCATCGCAGTGTGGTACTATGGATCCCCAGTGCGTGTATCACGTGGAGGTTTTTATGGGAACCAAGGCGTGGCTTGTGAGATCGTTTCTAACACTCTGGGCTGGCCGAATCGTTAGAACTGGCCAGACTCGAAGCATGGAGACCCGACGTCAGGTAGCACTGGGCCTCCTTCCCTGAATCGTCATCACCACATTCAGTAATGAGTATAGTACTCTTCGAACTGCTTCTCTTCTCACACGTAATCCCATAAAGAAAGCCAAAATAGTAATGTTCCTGCACCACAAACACGGGCGGGGAAACAGTTCGGATAACACAATTTCGTGTTATTAGCAGAAACTGTTAGCACCGTTCCTGGAGCAATATCATCTCTTTCCAATCCTGTGGTGAAGAGAGGGGACCAAAAATCATAACGTTGACTGCTAATCGTAACATTTAATTTCAAAGATACCCTAACTGTTCATTGCCTTGCGCCCTTGAAGTAAGGGTTACCAAAGTGCGATGCACACATATCTTCAAGGCAGGACCTCCTTCTATAATACGGGATCTTTGTCTTTAACGGTCGAACCTATGTTGGTGGCGTCTGTGTAACGGGCCGAAGTCTTCCCCTCTAGACAGATTCCGCGGAGACTGCCAGGATTACCTTGAATATAAGCGATTCGAATCCCTCACCGACAAAATGTTTTTGAGTAGGACCGCCATGGGTGACATCGAGCAAGGCCACGACTTTGAAAAATTGGTATAATACTTTAACAATAAGGAGTATGATATCAAAGGCGCGAAATGGTACCGATAAAACCGGTGTCCCAGGGATATCGGGCCGTGACCCATTGGTACCTCGCTGTCCATTCGGCACGCTCGCCAAGCAGTTTCGGAAAAGTTCAGGCATACCCTAATCCGAATTATAATTAATTTGATTTGTCCTTTGATCGAATTGGTTGCACACATTAGCATTCCCTTCTGTTTTACCGAATTTTTAACGATCTGCTAGGTTCGATCAGCCTACAGGATAGGTCACTGTCTCATTATAGGGATCCTAAGCCGAATTGAGGAGGGGGAATATTTAAACTCCCCGTTCGAGGATGGGATTAAATGGGCCAACAAAACTTTATCGGATATATGTACCCACCAGGCCGTTCGGAATTGAACATTGCTAAGGAATGGCGGAGGACGAAAAAGTCAAGATCTAAAGACATAGGATTCCCTCAAAACCTGACGGGCCTCTATCTTTGGCAGATACCTGATTTGAAGAAATACATCCTATTAACGGTGACGTTCTTCGTTACTCAAAAACATATTAACATCAATGAGCAGATGATTAAGCTGAATGATAGGAGGGGGCGCCCAAGACCCGGCACCCCTTTGAAGAAAGTTGTATTCCTCTTCCATGGCTGTGTTTGGCACGGACATCAGGCATGGCACGGACATCAGGCATGTGATAGTGCTCTGACTAAGATTGGTGATGTCTCCAGCCTGGATCGTTACACTGCGACCATGCAACAGGAGCGCCGATTATAAGAATGCTGGTTTCGAGGTTGTGAGGGTGTGGGGTTGTGAATGGAGTAAGATGAAACAGGAGTGTGAGCTACAAGTTCGTGAACGAGGGCTAATGAGCACGGGTTGAAAACCTTTATATCGATATGGTACAAGCACAGGTCTAATGAAATGGCAAAACGAGTACTCTGGTTTGTGGGCGACCGCTCTATATGTTGGAACGGCACTGGAAAACCATTCGTATACTACTATCCCCCTACGGAGGGGGTGAAACTCCACTATCTCGATTTCACCTCTCTTTACCCATATGTACAAAAAACTAAATCGTTTCCTGCAGGGTTACCTACGAAACTCACAGGTCGTGAGTTGCCCTCGATTAACGAATTCGTCAAAGATATTAACACCACATACTTCGGGTTATCATACGTCAGCATACTGCCTCCAACGGAACTGTACACACCTGTATTGCCTGGGCGTTATGAAGATCGTCTCATCTTCACACTGTGTCGAACATGCAGTGAAACCGGTTATGAAGGTAAATGCAGGCACACTGATAACCAGCGGATGCTTAAGGGTGTCTACTGTAGTCCTGAATTAGAACTTGCTCTGCTGAAGGGATATAAAATCAAGAAACTTTACGAAATCTGGCAATTCAAGAAGTCTGATAATATCTTCAGCAAATATGTGGAAACCTTCATGAAGTGGAAGACTGAAGCTTCGGGCCTTCCTGATGGTGTGCCATCTAAGTCATCACCTGAATTTCACCAGTTCTTAGCGGACTTCAAGAGAATCGAAGGCGTCATTTTAAATCCTGATAACATCAAGCCTAACCCATGCATGCGATACATAGCTAAACTCTTCCTGAACTCTGGGAAGCTAGCACTAACGCCACACCGTAATTGAGGATTATTCTCTGCCTCAAGCTACGCAGCAAGGTGGGTATGGGATCTGATATGAAGAGAGCCGAAATCTGGAAATACGCAATATCCACGTTGTAGCGGAGGGAGAAATCATATTGTCGAGGTGACGCATACTGACTACGCGAATCAGACGGCTAAAGCTACAAATGTTGCTGTAGCTGCATTCACCACATGCTATGCGCGCATGGAGTTGTATGGACTTCTAGACTCTGTGGGGCAAAGCGTTCTCTACTGCGACACCGACAGCTGTGTCTTCGTAGCCAGAGAAAAAGAAAAAGATTATGTTCCACCTACTGGTAAGTTCCTCGGTAACCTTACCGATGAGCTAGGACCTGATGTAACAGCTGACAGCTTCGTGTGTACAGGCCCCAAGTCGTACGACATACGCTTGAGAAAGAGAGATGGGACCTTTTCGTATATACTAAAAGCTAAAGGGCTAACGCTGAATAGGGAAACGGAGAATATCATTAGCTTCGAGGGTATGACAAAAATAAGCATGGATAAGATGGTAAAGGATGTAGAGAAGACTAAGGACCGTGACTGGATGGTCGTTGAACGATGATAACGAGTACTAACAATCAGAATAAAAGACACGACGCTACAGCCAGAGCCATTTCCAGTCAGTTGACGGAGCCTGATGGTGGAACGACCATACAATGGGGAATTCACCAGCGTGGACGATTCGCATCCCCTCATGTGATCACCACGACGCACTACAGGGAAAGTGAGAGTCCCCGGATATAGGATAAGGAGCTAACAATGTAGGGGAAGTTTCACTGTTGAATTCCATCAAGAGGTTCAGGCATACCTCAAACAAGCGCAACCTCATACTCGGGAGTGCTCGAACCATCGCTCAAGGTTATCGAGGCGTGTTACACTTTCATCTATAAATATATTATTATATATAAGATATATTATAATATATAATATAATATAATATATAATATTATATATATATTATATATATATTATATATATATATATAATATGATATATTATATTATATATTAAATTATATTA
>JABUQX010098226.1:30000-37508 GCA_015478945.1 Trachelipus rathkii
TTTGTGACTGTGTGCGGCCTGCATAGTCGACAGTCTCTAAAGGGTTGAGTCACTCGGTAATTTCAGACATATTTAAAGATGTATGAATTATACAACAAGGATATAGTGAACTAGTTCAGACAAATGGATAACTTCTTATAAAATATGTACATCTGTTTCCTAAAATGCAGTCGAAATTGGCTATGATGATCTCTATATTAAATTTATTATTTTTTATAATTATTATTAATAAAAAAAAAAATATATACGCCACATAGTTAACTATGCGAGAGACACGCATTACACTTACAAAATTTCGCACAAAAAAAAAACGTATATTTATCTCTGCTGAGACTACTATGTGTCACAATGATTGCATACACTTTATTCTACAAACAGACACTCACTGCTCTCCGGTACTCTAGAGAGGCATGACGTAGAGCCGGGGCTCTGAGCGTACATATACCAGAGTTCAAGCACGCAGCGTGACTTGAATGTCAGCGCCAAACTTAATTCGCACGGTAGAGTACCTCATATGTGTGTGGGGCAAGACGTTTTTCCCATAAACCCGTATGGGCGGTAGGGCGGAGGACACCCCAGCGACACCCTCGCGCTCCCCCCCTGCTCGCCGCTCGCTCGCTCCCCCAAATACCAAAGAACGGCGGATTGCCGGAGACACTCGCCTGTGTGCGCTCGTGGTGTGTGTGTGTGCCAGGAGTGTGTGTTGTTTTGTGTGTCTTTGCTGTGTTGTGCTTGTAGTGGTGGATAGTGTAGTGGAGCAATTGTGTTGATGGTGTGTGGATGTGAGATAATTAGTGTTGCCTTTGCTTATAACGCCCTATACAAACTGCCAATCTCAGATGTATAGCCTTTTGCGAACATTAAGGCCAACTGTGAATTTAATTAAAAGAGCTTACGTACAGTCTCTCAGGACACACTCGCAATTCCTCTCAAGTTTTATACGATGAGCTAACATGTGTAAGCGACTCTTATGATGTGACCTACCCAGAGCATCCTAGTCCATATATTTTTCTTGACGAGAATTATTTTTTTTATTTCTTTACATGTAGATCCACCACTTGGTCACTGTGCAGACTCTTTTCAAGGACGGACAGAATAAAAACAAAACAATAAGTAAGTGAAATAATATTTATATAAAAAAAGAATTATGGGTTTAAAAAGAGAAAAACAACAACATCCATCCAAAAGCGCCTTAAACGTAATCTCTGATATGTACCGAGACGGAGGATTTAAAAGAAGCTGGAGATTAAATAAACCAGCAAAGAGAAATCACAGAACATATAAGCGGCCAGTGAAGAGTAAGTTACGACAGAAGCATGGCGGCTATTGAATATAATGATATGGACACGCCAAGCGTAACAAGTCTTGGGGTTCCCAATTATACTCACACAGAATTTCAAATCGAAAAGCATTGGTGATATAATTAAAAAATGGCGGTCCTAAATTAGAGTTCAACTCCTTCGGGAGGCATTTTTTACTTCGTCCTAGTAAGTATACACTAGGTAATTAACAATAATTTTTTTTTTATGGTAATAAAGAGTTTAGTTTTTATCGCACCTAATTCTGTCACGTCGTCATGAGACGACTAATAGATAGGTCAAGGAGTGGAAAGTAAGGGGTCAGTTTATTAATATTATCCTTATGAGAGTTTAGCCTCAACTCTAAATCCTGTAATTCAGCCTATGTGCCGCTAGACTACGCGTAGTGTAGACCGCGACCTCTCCCTTCTCGCGACACCGCCGAGCTTGTGGTTTGTGATTTTATTTTTTATTACTAATTGTGTTCGGTATAAAGAGCACACACTTTATTTATCAAAGCGCCCTTAACGTTCGGAAAAATAAAAAAAATACCCGCTTGAATCATGTGAATAACTCCTCATGCTTTCCATGAGGTTCTCGAAGCAATCGAGTACCTGTGAAATTTTTTTGTTTGATATGAGGTGATCAGCGCGATAGTTATTGTCTTCATCGCTTCCTATACGCCGATAGAAGCTTATGCTGTTCCCACAGGTTTTAAGGGGGTGGAGAGCTGTTCAAAAGAGATTAGGAAAGGTTTGGATGGTTTTGAGAGGGAGATTGAAAGAAGTTGAAGTTTGTTAAAGAGTGAACTCACAAAACTTTACAAGTGTTGAGGGACCCCACCGGAAAAATTCCCGTTCAGCTCTGCAAAAGTACTAGAATCGAAAGCTGAAGTCGAGAGCTATAATACTAGAGGCAAAAGAAAAGGTACACTTAAAAATGAGTGTACGAAACAAAGAGTATTATAGGTATAATAGTTGTAGGTATTAGTACGTACTCTAAAAAAAATATAAATTTTTTAAAATAGAGAGTAATCGATTTTTCATTAAAGGCGTATGACAACCCTCTGACCTACATTGATATATAAAAAATAATATATAGTCACAATTACTAAATGATATTATTATTAAAGCATACTTATATTGCTGTTTATTCATATATATAATTTTTTAGACGCTCATCTCTGTAAAAAATCAGTTAAGATTTTGATATTTTGTTTAAGATAGAACACAGTGTATGTTACTGTGTAATAATATAATGTATACATTAACTAAATACATATTTATAATCACTAAATTTATGTGCGTCTAAACAGGAACTGCGGGAATATAAGTCGGTGATGATATATAAGTACGGTTATAGTAAGTCGTTGAAGTCGTTGCCAATTTTCCCGGAGTCTCGGTATAAATCGATAAGTCGAGCTCTCGGAAAACTCTGGCAAGTAGGTTAGTCAGGAATCGGTATAAGTCTCGGAGTCGAAGATCTCCGTGTGTATAGCTAGAGGTACTGTGCTGAAGTAGGAGTTCTGGAGTCGAAAATTTAGAGAAATCTATATTTATACGTTTATTTTTTCGTTTCTATCGTCTTATATATGTTTCAGTTTCGATACATTTTCTCATATTTATTTTCATCAATTTAGCATAATTATTATTATATTATTTATTTAATTATTATTATTATTAATATATTAATATTTAATATATATTATATTAAATTATTTATATATTAATTATTATGTTTTCTTATTAACAATTATTTTTCAATTCAATCATAAAAGTTTTTTGATTATTTAATTTCTAAATATTCGTTCTAAATTAAATATTTATTTTTATAACCTATTTAATTTGCTTAAAATAATCTTTGAAAATAATATTTACAGGCGTGAAATGAAAGATATAATTTACATGCGAATTGATTAGATGAGAATTTTCACAACTATATGATTGGGCACTATCTTCAGAGGATTATTCTTTGTAATGTCGAAATGTAGTCTTTAAATGATTATATAATATGTAAATCAAATGAATATATATATATGAGTCTAAACTGAGATAAATACATAATAGTTATTATTATAGTATATGTATCTGAAGTCTGCGTGTTTTGATGTGATAGAAGGCCTCTCCGCAATTTTAACGTTTCTGGACTTCACACTATCCGTATAATATTGTGAAATATTGTGAAGTATTATAAGGTAATAACTACTGTTATATTTTATTTTCTTAGATCCTCGAAGGGAGTTATTTATCATCCCTCATCCGGGTCCAAACCTCAGACCAAAGGTAATGAGGTAGATTTTTGTTTACCCCAAACACCTGAACATTATGTGTACCGAATGTGCGCAGAATGGCTAACCCAGATCTTCGGCGGAGCCCACAGTGGATTCCCTCCAAGGCATGGACAACTATATCGCCATTCAATGCACTCGCGTCTCCCTCAGTAATACTATACTATCAGTATCTAAGTACCCCGTCACCCCGAGCTTGTTCAAGAATTTCCTCGCTAGTGAGACACTGATATATTTAGAAATGTTTCAAAAGATTTTATACCGTGAGAATGTGATGAATGTTGTTGATATAGCCTCTGATCCGACAATCTATTCTTTCGTTAGTAAAACCAAATATATGTCGACGTACAGTCTAACTCAGGCCAGTAAATTGGGTACACAACGTGATGGTTGTCGGGCAAAGCATCTCTTGTGCTAAAGGAAGATGACAGTTGTTTGGACTTATTGGTATAGTCTGACTATAATTTTTGAGGTGTCTTTAACTAAAGACATAGAATTCAAATTATTACGAAGGCACTTCTCTTCCTTATTGGACAATTAGCATTGGAAGTTTTGAAAAAGAAATTTATCGAATTTTTTTCTCATATATTTACTTTCTTTATTATATAATTTTGCAAGGGGTTTAATTAATTAAATTTTACACTGAATATTGTGGAATGATCACAATTAATTAAATTTTACTAATGCGGGCAAATTTCTTCATCAAAGTTTTCCAAGTTGAACATAGGTTGTATGCTCTGCAAACTAAAATTTTTACGATAGATTCTTTGTAAATAGTCGGTGAATAGGATCCATAGTTCATATACAGACCATTATCAGTGGGTTTGACATGTATGCCTGTAGATAATGAGCCGTCAGAATTAACATTGATTTTGATGTCTAAAAAACAGATAGCATTATTAACCTAAGTTTCGTATGTGAATTTTAGGCATGACAACTCTTGAATTCTATTATATTGATGAACTGATGTATATGATCTATGTTCCTAAAAATAGTGAGGGTGTCGTCGACATACTTTATGTAAAATACGGGGTTAAAGTTGGTTTCTTTCCACGAAGGATTTGTTTTTCCAGATTGACATATAGAGAAGTCAAACAAATGTAAGTCCAAGTGGTGAGCCCATCGGCACTGCCATCAGTTTGTCGATATATGTTTTCTTTAAATTAAACGGTGTTTGAGTACAACAAATTAATAAAAAGGTTCTCATATGTTTTGTCTAATATATCTGGTGGGGAGGTTATTTTGTCGATACAATTCGTAATTATTTATGTCTAATCCGTAATCAAGAAACCGAGTTACATTTATTTGAACAAAGATTCATACATCAAGTGAGGCGAATATATTAGTGGCTTCAGTTTTAAGTTTGATAATTTTCACATTAATGTTTCATTATTTGATTAACTATGAAGAGTATAAGATATGGTCGGATAATTGCTGTTCGATATTGGCTAAGATATTACAGTCCCAAAGGTAATTTTCTGAGTTATTTGATTATTTAGGGCAATCCATATATATATATATATATATATATATATATATATATATATATATAATATATATATATATTATATATATATATATATATTTATATATATATATATATATATATATATATTATATAATATATATATATAATATATATATATATATATATATATATATAAAATATATTATATATATATATATATATATATATTATATATTATATATATATATATATATATATAAATATATAATATATATATTTAAATATATATATATAAAAAAAAACAAAATCCTAAATTATAAAAAATCCAGTTCTTTTAATTTTGTCAGAAATTCTTTGTTTTTTATTTATTTCCATAAGCGATTCTGTTAAATAGCCATATTATATATTATTATTATATATTATTATTAATTATTATTATTATTATTATTATTATTATTATTATTAATATTATTATTATTATTATTATTGAAACTGAAAGTATTAAACTGTTAATTTTATAATGGCTGTTGTTAAAGTAGATCGTATCTACTGGTAACAACCTACATATGAATAATGAAACACTAGAATAAAATGGATATTTTACTAGAAACTTAACCCTAAATTACACATGCGTGTTTACACATCGAGATTCACGCTTTCTATATTTGTAAACAATAATAAACAAGACTATGATGCATTTTATAAAAATACGGCCATGTTGCCAGAATTCTTGTTACTGGCAAAGTAGCCAAAACAAAATATATAATATAATTTTTCATAGAATAAACAATATTATTCAACACTCTCCCTTATTGTTTATTCTGCAACGTTGGTTAGTCCATTCCAATTTTTCCGTTCAGCATCATTAACCTTGGTTGATGTAGAGGCTTTGTGAGTCCATCTGCAAGTTGATTCTCACTGCTAATCTTGAGTACTTCTATTTCATCATTTTGAACTTTTTCTCTAATGAAGAAATGGCGTACTTTTATATGCTTGGTCCTTTTGTGAAATTCTGGATTCTTACTGAGTTTAATAGCTGCTTCATTGTCAATCCAAAGAGTAGGTTTCTTGAAGACTTCTGTAATTTCTTCCAATAGTTGATGAAGCCACACAATTTCTTTTGTTGCTTCACTTGCTGCCATAATTTCAGCTTCTGTTGTTGAAATAGCAACTGAACTTTGCTTTTGACTACTCCATGAAATTGCTCCTCCAGCATATAAACAAACAATTCCAGTTGTTGAATGCCCTGTTCTTAAGTCCCCAGCATGATCTGCATCACTGTACCCTTCCAGATGATCTTGTTCAGAATCACATTTATAAATAATACCCTTCTCTTGTGTACCCTTCAAGTATCTGAACACTCTTTTAACTTTTGTAACATCTTCTATTGATGGATTTTCTACACTTCTGGCAAGATAATTAACAGCAAATGCAATATCTGGTCTTGTTGCTGTTGCAAGATATAGAAGAGCTCCTATTGCTGATCTGTAAGGGAAACTCTCCCTGGCTTCAATGTCATGTGTGTAACATTATCCTTTAAAATGGGTGTTGACACTGCATTGCAATTTTCCATACCAAATTCCTTTAGTATTCTTTTAGTATAACATGACTGACTAATTTTCTTTGAACCATCATTTCTTGATTCAATTTCAATTCCTAAAAAAATATGTTGAAGATTTATATGTTATTTTGAATCCTTTTTTAATTCTTCTAAAAATTTCTGCAATTCTGCTTGACTTGTTGATGCAACTAGTCCATCATCAACATATAATGCAAGTATGATTTTATGTCCATTCTGATTTCTTATGTAAAGACAAGGATCAGCTGTACTTTTACCAAAATTAAGTTTTGAAAGAAAGTTTCCAAGTCTTTCATTCCAGCATCTTCGTGCTTGCTTAAGCCCATACAAACTGCGTTTTAATTTGCATACTTTGTCTGTCCCATCTTCAAAACCTTTGGGTTGTTTCATATATATTTCTTCTGATAAATTTCCATAAAGAAATGCTGTTGAAACATCAAATTGTATTATGGACATATTTTCTTTAGTTGCTACACTTATTAAAGTCCTTACAGTACTTTTATTGTTAACGCTTCTTGATTTTCTGACTTAACCTTTGATGCCAACTTATTTGCTTCTGTGCAAAGCCAAGTTACCAAATTATCTATACTTCTTTCTTTTCTATTACTATGAATCATGAGCCATGTAGTTTGGAAATTTGAATAATCCTTTGGCAAAATTTCAAAAATCTTACTTATGAGAAATATCTCTGGCAATGTACCTTCATTCTTCTCTTGAATTTTGACAATTTCTTCCTGAAGATTACCCCAGAGCTGTCTTATTGAAGATAAATTTCCAGCCATGTCTAATTTCTCATTCCATTTGTAAGAAAAAAACTGTGAACAAACATCGTAAACTTTGTTTTCTTCAACTCCTGCAAAAAGATTGTGTAGTTCC
>JABUQX010098227.1:0-7500 GCA_015478945.1 Trachelipus rathkii
ATTAATATAAAGATCTTCACGTTATCAGCTTTAATATTATTATCTTTTTACGATTATTTTATTTTTTCATATATTTAGAATAAACATTTCGTTTTCTTATTATTTTCTTTTTAGTTTTTATTATTCTTAATATATATATATATATTATATTTGGGTGTGTATATTGTTTGTGTGTGTGTGTGTTTGTGTTTGCATACATGTTTGTACGCATCGCAATTTTTACCCTTCATGTAACAGATGTTGTAACCGAATTCATATCATTGTCAGAACAAAGCAACAGATGCTCATGTAATTGATACCCGTTCTTTGTTTATTCCCCTCCAAAGCTAATTATCTTTTTCACACGCCTTTGAATGACATGTTTCTCACGTTCTTTGTATCCACCCTCTCAAGAGAGCATTTTACCGGACGCTATGTTCTAGGTTGTGAGCCTGATCGGCTCGTGGTCGCGCATGCCGTTTTATTGGTTTGTGAGATCTATGTGTGATAATAATAATAATAATAAATAATATAATATATAATAATAATAATAATAAATAATAATAATAATAATAATAATAATATAATTAATAATAATAATAATAATAATAATAATAATAATAATAATAATATAATAATAATAATAATAATATTTAATTTCTGTTACGTTTTGTTAAATATTAATATGACAATGTGAAATTAAAACTGATTTAATAGAGAAATGATAAGTTTCGTAAGATATTACTGTGTTAACTGACTATGTTGTGTTAGAATCGTGGGTATAGGTTAAGTTTTTTTTGCTGAGTAATGTTAGGCTTATCCGAGAATTTTGCTAATGTATACGTTTATTCATAGTTTCAAAATAATGTTTTATATTTGATATGAGTTGGCATTTTGATGAAGTAGTTCAATTCATAGTTCAAGATGTTTTGGTATCTTTGATAGATTGGTCATTTTGTTTAAGGATTTTGTTAGATAATACTGTTTAGCTGTTTGCTGGTATGTTTGAAAAAGTTGGGATACATTGAGTTTTTGTATGTGTTGTTTAGCTACTTTACCTTTGGATAAGTAGGGAACTTTGTGAATGTTACCAGATTATTCATACGTGAGGTAATGTTAGGTTTTGTAGTTGTACATTATATTCTTAGTTAAGGTTATGTTATGTTAGCTTTTATTAATGTAAAAAATTTGTTACGTTAGCATATATTAGTAGGTCTGGTAATGAATAATTAGACAAGGTTTATGAATAATGCTTTTGTTAAATATTACAACTGTTAATTAAAAATTAACATTTGATCTGTTAGAGTTTATGTTGACAAAGTGTGAATAGTTACGTTTTGTATGTAATGTTAGTTTACTTTACTGTTGTTAAGTGTAGAACTTTGGTGATGTTAGCTGTTTATTCGTGCTTAAGGTATGCTAGGTTTGTTGTTGTACATTAAACTCTGATTTCCTTAGAATTTAGGTTAGCTTTAATAATGGGAAAATTGTGAGTGGTTAGCATATATTCGTTGATCAGTGTATAAAGAACTTTATTTTTATGTTATGTTTCCCTGCAATGATACTCGAAATGACTTGAATTAATAGATCATAGATCAATGGATCAATAGTTCTGGAAGGGTAGGAGGGTGGGGTTGGGTAGTTTGATTACTGATTTACTGATTTTACTGCTATAAGGTATGTAAAAATGCAATTTTTTTAGTTATAAACATAAAATGAAATTTTTTTTTAGTTTAATACAAAATTTAACCAGTATAAGCAAAAACAAATAAAGTTTTTAAAAAAAAATATATAGATTATGATAAATTTTTTGTTAAATATTACAATGGTAATGTAAAATTAACATTGATCTGTTAGAGTTATGCTTGACAAAGTGTGCAATAGGTTAGCGTTTTTGTATGTCTTTATGTTAGTTCTTTATGTTGTTAAGTGTGGAACTTTGTTGATGTTTAGCTGAAATTATTGTGGCTTTAAGGTATGCTAGGTTTGGCTGTTGTAAACTTATATTCTTAGTTCAGGGTGATGTTAATGTTAGCTTTAATAATAGGAAAACTATGCTACGTTAGCATATATTGTTGATCAGTGTATAAAGAACTTTATTTTTATGTTATGTATACCCAAAATTAGATCAATATAGATCAATAGATCAATAGATCAATAGATGCACGATGGGTAGGAGGATGGAGTGGGTGGTTTGTTTAACTGATTTACTGCTTTAAGGTATGTAAAATGCAAAATTTTAAGTTATAAAACATAAAAAGAATACTTTTTTTAGTTAAAAACATAATGTTTAATGAAAATTAAAAATAAATAATTTGAACCGTCAAATTCAGTGGTTCAAGAAAAACAAAACAAAAATATTTAAGTTGATTGTTAAAATATAATTATAATTATTTTGAGTAATAATAAACAATATAATGAAGATAAAATAAAAAATTGTAATCAAACTTTTAAAAAAATATAAATATAAGAATAAGAAACGTAAAAGAAAATACATAACAAAACGAAATGTTTATATTAAACATTTGAAAAAATGTAAATGTGCTTCCAGTGACGTTTAGAGCAATGTTACAACATCTGGCTTGACATCATAGATAATAACAGTCATGCTGATAGTAGTTAGTACGAACGATTGCCCAGTCTCGTGTTTCCAAGTAAAGTGTCTATAATCTTAAAACTATTGGTGGTGGTGCGTGAGTGTGTTGTGTGTGTTGTGTGTGTGTTGTGTGTGTGTGTTGTGGTGTGTGGTGTGTGTGTGTGTGCTGTGTATGATATGTTAGTGTTTTGTTATGTCTATACATATATATGTTGATATAATATAAAAATAGATAATAATAAATAATAATAATAATCAATAATAATAATAATAAATAATAATAATACATAATAATATAATCAATAATAATAATAATAATAATAATAATAATCTAATAATAATAATAATATGGGTATAGGTTAAGTTTTTTGCTGGTAATGTTAGGCTTATCGAGAATTTGCTAATGTATAACGTTATTCATAGTTTCAGAAAATAATGTTTATATTTGATTATGAGTTGCATTTTGATGAAGGTAGTGTCAATTCATGGTTCAAGATGTTGGTATCTTTTGATAGATTGGTTTCACTTTGTTAAGGATTTTGTTAGATTAATACTGCTTTAGCTGTTGCTGGTATGCTGGAAAAGTTGGATACATTGAGTTTTGTATGTGTTGTGTTAGCTACTTACCTTTGATAAGTATCGAACTTTGTGAACGTTAGCAGATTATTCGATCATAAGGTATGTTAGGCTTTGTCGTTGTAGCATTATATTCTAAGTTCAGGTTATGTTTTGTTAGCTTTATTAATGTAAATACTCTTGGTTACGTTAGCATATATTCGTAGGTATGTATGATAATTAGACAAGGTTATGATAAATTTTTGTTTAATATTACTATGTTAAATGTAAAATTAACATTGATCTGTTAGAGTTATGCTTTGACAAGTGTGAATGGTTACGTTTTTGTATGTTATGTTAGTTTCTTTTTTATGTTGTTAAGTGTGGAACTTTGTTTGATGTTAGCTGATTATTCGTGCTTAAGGTATGCTAAGTTTGTTGTTGTAGCATTATAATTCTTAGTTCAGGGGATGTTATGTTAGTTTAATAATAGGAAACTTTGCTACGTTAGCATATTTTCGTTGATCAGTGTATAAAGAACTTTTCTTTTTTATGTTATGTTTCGCTTCAAAATGATACTGCCGAATGACTTGAATTATAGGATCAATAGATCACGATGGGTAGGAGGATAGAGTGGGGTGTTTGATTAACTGATTTACTGATTTATGTTTAAGGTATGTAAAAATGGCAAAATTTTATAGTATAAACGTAAAAGAATAATTTTTTAGTAAAAAACATAATGTTTAAAAAATAAACAAAATAAATAAATTTTTTATAGTAAAACATAATGTTTAAAGAAAACAAAGCAAATAAATAAAAAAGTTTTTAAAAAAATATATAGTTATTTTAAATAAATATAAATAACAATAAATAAAACTAAAATAAATAAATAATAATAAATTTTAATGAAATAATATCTATAAAGAATAATAGAAACGTAAAAGAAAATAACATAACAAAACTAAATGTTTATATTAAATATGTGAAAATGTAAATGTCTTCCAGTGACGTTTAGAAAATGTTACACATCTGCTTGGACATCATAGAAATAGCAGTCATGTGATCAGTAAGTTAGTACGATGATTGCCCGTCTCGTGTTGCAGTTAGTGTAGCTAATTTTGTGTTGTGTGTGTGTGTGTGTGTGTGTGTGTGTGTGTGTGTTGTGTGTGTTGTGTATGTGTATGTTAGGTTTTCTTTCTTGTTCATATACATATATACGTTGATATAATAATAAAAATATATAATAATAATATATAATAATAATAATATAATAATTAATATATAATAATAATAATAATAATAATAATAATAATAATAATAATAATAATAATAATAAATAATAATAATAATAAACTACTGTTTAAGATAAAAACATATGTTAAGTAAGGACAAAAGGGGAACAAAGTAATAAATCTATTTACCCTTCTCATGTGTCAAAAGTTATTGGACATACGTAATAAACTCTCGTTACCTTAATCATCGTGTCAAAGAATATTGTGTACATAAGTGAATAAATCTCGTTGCCTTTTCTGCATGTGTGCAAAAGTATTGGGAGAAAAGTAAGTAATCTAATTACCTTCTCATGTGTCAAAAGATATTGGGAAAAAAGTAATAAATCTCTTTACCTTCTCATGTGTCAAAAGATATTAAGAATAATGAGTCATTCCTCGAATTTCATTGGCTGTCCCGTGATGGCATAGCAAATATACAGTTCTCTGATTGTTTACCCTTGAGCGTAACAAGATTACGTAATGTTTAGGGGTCGGATGGAGAGCAATTTACCTACCAATGTTTTAGTTGTTGATCTGCAGGCAAAGTGATCGCATGCGTTATTGGTGTTGTGAGATCTATGTGGAATAATAATAATAATAATAATAATAATTAATAATATAATAATAATAATAATAATATATATAATAATATAATTAATATAATGAATAATATAATAATAAATATAATAATAACAATAATAATAATAATAATATAACAATATAATAATAATAATAATTAATATTTTTGAGCGATTGTGTAATAGTAACCAGATTGAGATTGCTATGCGATTCTGCTGTAAGTTGAACTTCTAATTTTAGTTACCTTGTTAATGATTGCTGTATGTCAGTTAAGGCTAGGATGAGATATTTTTTTTGTTTAGTTTTCCAATGTTATGTAAAATTAACATTAATTTTTTAGAGATATGTTTGAAAAGTGTTGTATATTTTCCATTTAACTTGAACGTTAAATATATTTAAGCAACAAAACAACAACAACAACAACAACAACAACAAACAACAACAACTACACCAACACAACAAATCTAACAACAACAGTAACAACATACGTAACATTTCAAGCACAAGCATGCAAAATTTTAAGTTATAAACATAAAAGAATAAATTTTTTAGTTAAAACAAAATTTTTAAAGAAAAAAAACAAAATAATAAATTTTTATAGTAAAAATAAACAAAATAAATAATTTTTAAAGTAAAAACATAATGTTTTAAGAAAACAAAAAGAAATAAATAAAAGTTTTTTTGTGTTTATGTTGTACAAATATGACTTTAATCAATAGATTCAATAGATCAATAGATCAGTGAGATCACGAATGGGTAGGAGGATAGAGTGGTAGTTTTGAATTTACTGATTTACTGAATTTACTGCTTTAAGGTATGTAAAAATGCAAATTTTTTAAGTTATAAACATAAAAAGAATAAATTTTTATGTAAAAACAAAAATGTTTAAAGCAAATAAAACAAAATAAATAAATATTTATAGTAAAAATAAAACAAAATAAATAAATTTTTATAGTAAAAACATAATGTTTAAAGAAAACAAAACAAAATAAATAAAAGTTTTTGTGTTATGTTATACAAAATATGACTTGAATCATTAGATCCAATAGATCAATAGATCAATAGATTCAATAGATCATGGATGGGTAGGAGGACAGAGTGGGTGGTTTGCATTTACTGATTTACTGCTTTAAACTGACTTTACTGATTTACTGATTTACTGATTTAAGGTATGTAAAAATGCAAATTTTTACGTTATAAACATACTTTACCAGCAAATTAAACAAAATATTTAAAGCAAATAAAATTTAAAAAGTAATTAAAAAATTTAAATTGAAAACAAAAATTAAAAACATAAAGAATGAAACTGTAAAAATAAAAATAGCAAACAATATATTTTTGGTTTATAAAAAGAAAATGAGATTTGAAATAGAAATGTCAGTCTCTTGCTAAACGAATGTTTACAAACTTCAGACACCGCACCGAGCCTCAAGCAAGCCGGTGCTGTACCAACTCTGTTCCTTCTGCAGTCTCCTTTCTCCATCCTTCCTCCTTACTCTTTCCTCCTTTTTCTCTTATGCACTCGTGCATTTCTTCTTCTTTTATTTCAGTTGGGGACCCTCCTCCCGGAGGGTTCCAAACATTCTCTCTTCCTCCTTCTTCTCCTTCTCATTATCTCTTCTCTCATTCCTCTTCTTCTCTTATGCACTCCGTGCATTTAAACTTCTTTTATTCTCAGATGGGGAACCGCCCTCCGGTGGGATTCAAAGCCCAGCTCCAGATCGCAAGCTCCGATTCCTAATCCCTTCCTCCTTCTTCCTCCTTTCTTCTCTAACCGCAGCTCCGTGCATTCATCTTCTTAATGATCTTTCATCTGGAAGGAACGCAGCACCTTCTTCGAAGGGGTGCACTCGTCGAACCGGTGCGATTCCAGGCAGAAGGAGTCTGCGGCGGCTTACCGCCAGGCACCGGTAAATACGAGATACCTTTCGGCGCAACTACTTTATTATTTATTTATTTATTATTTTTTAATATTTTAATTTTATTTTAATTTTAATATTTTTAATTTTATTATTAATTTTAATTTTTTTTTTTTTTTTTTTTTTTTTTTTTTTTTTTTTTTTTTGGGGGGGGGGGGCTCCAGTTCCCAGTTTCCAGTTCTGGAAAACAATTAGTCATTTCCAGGGTTCCCTGGAAATCCCTTCAGGATTGCAGGATTTTCAGGATTTCACGAACCTTGAATTAGCCGCTCAAACTACTATATATATATACTTGGGCGCCATTATAGGGGGGCAGGTAGGGCATGGCAACCCTGATTTTCAAGCCTCACGAGAACTTTCCACAATGACATTTTTTTTAAGATTACACGGTTTAAACGATATATATATATACTAATATATATATATATATATATATATATATATTATATTATATATATATATTATATATAATTATATATATATATATTATATACATATATATATAATATATATATTATATTATATTTATATATATATATATATATAGGCCACTTCTCCTTTAAAAGGTAGTTACAAAAAATATCATAATATCGACAATCGC
>JABUQX010098227.1:12500-15000 GCA_015478945.1 Trachelipus rathkii
AAAAGGACAAAATTGCCATAGCCCATATATTAAATAATAAAAATATGAGAGAGATTAATAATCAGGTATTATGTAATTATAATTCTAATATGCATGTCGGTTATACTTTCTTTAATAATTATTTGAGTAATGGATATGAGAATGATCGGAAGGTATTATCATCGAGCTCAGAATGCGAAGCTTTTAGAGAGACGGGTGGTATATGTTTGAATTCTAATTTGTGCAGAGAACCAATTATCTCAGCCGTCCAAGAAAGAACAAATAACACTCCTCTCTCTAAAGGTGATGTAGCTGGCTCTAAATTATATAAAGTATTGAATAGAATTGATAATAAATTTTACATATTAGATAGCGGGTCCGAGATCGACCTGATCAGTGCTAGCCCCATTCATAGGTCGAAGCGGCCACTAGGGCATATTTTAGCAGCCAATGGCACCAAAATCAATGTTTATGACTATATTAATGTAAATTTAGACATAGGATTGAATAAAATATATACTCACAAATTTTATATTGCTGATGTAAAAATGAACATAATAGGTATCACGTTTTTGAAATATTTTGGGTTTGGGATAGATTTTAAGAACGATGTACTAATTGATCCTGATACCAATCATACCGTATTATTAAGGCCCGATCATTCTATATCCTCTTTAAAAATAACTGCTCTCTCTCATGATCTTTTGCATGACTCTCCTAAAACTCACCCACCTTTGCCTTTTAGTCCGCTCTTTCCTCTTAATGACATTTTGTATAAATATAAAACGTTGTTCTTAAATCCCTATTTAGAAGAGAATATTCATATAAAGATAAATCAACGAAAAAAATGGGATGAAATATTTTCTAAATATGGGGGACAAGAAATGGGGGATACAAGAGAAGGAGGTGAACTGGAGACAGAATTGGGGGGAGGGAAAAAAGTGGGAGATATACCAGAAGGGATATTGAGGGAGTTGGCCTGTGCTTTCCCATACAAACCTACCATAAAAGGTTCGCCTATACGATTACCTGGACGTCGAATACCGCATAAACTGTATGAAGCAACAAAAAAGGAGTTGAATCAATTAGTCGCGGCAGGTGTGTTGAAAAGAACAAATGCCACTTGGTCAGCACCGTTTAGTGTTTTAGATAAAGGGGGGGGAGAGTTCGAGAGTTAGATTGGTAACAGATTTTAGAGAGCTTAATAAAAGAACAGAGGTGGATATATTCGGTCTTCCAAATATTTACGATGCAATTTTTGCACTCAAAGGTGCTAAGTACTTTTCAAAAATTGATTTGACGAGCGGCTTTTATAACCTGCCATTGCATCCTGATTGCCAGAAGTACTTTGCAATAACAAGCAATCTCGGGACCTTTATATATACTTCTTTACCGATGGGATTCATAAATTCGCCTGCAGCATTTCAAAGAATGGTGAATATATTATTATCTGACTTAAAAAATTGTCACGTATATATTGACGACATTTTACTCTTTACAGAAACCGCTGAAGAGCATGAAAGACTTGTTGAGACTGTTTTAAAAAGATTAAATTATTTATCTATCTGTGTTAATGAAAAAAAGAGTAGATTTGGAGTATCTGAATTAGAATATTTAGGCTTCATAATAAGCGCCGAAGGTGTTAGAGCGAATCCAGAGAAAGTTGCAGAGATAGTAACTTATAAAAAACCGCATACTATTAGGGAGATGAGGGGGTTAATAGGAAAACTTTCGTTTTATAGAATAATGCTCCCTTGCTTAGCAGACTTAATGGGTCCATTAACTGACTATTTAAAAGGAAAATCTTATTCCAGAAAAAGAATACTGTGGAACGAGAGGTCCGAGAAGGCTTTTAGCGCTGTCCAAAACGCTATAAAAAATTCCTGCCTATTAGCCTACCCCGGCACATCAACGCCCATAAAAATATTCATCCATGCCTCGTCAAATGCTTTATCAGGCGTTATTCTGGGGGACGACCCAGCAAGCCGACCCTACGCTTTCTTCTCCTCAACCCAGTCGGCTATTGAAAAAAGATATGATGATATAAGTAAACAATTATTAATACTAAACAAAATGTTTAACAAATTCGGGTACCTACTAAGTGGGAGGAAAATAACGATATATACTCATTTGAAAGAATTAATCACCTTATATAACAAAACAAATGATGTATTAAATCAAAACGCAAAACAAGTCCGTCAATTAAATTTACTAAGCTCTTATAATGTTATTTTCAAATTAATTAGTATAAAATCCAATCCGTTAAACGAATATATCTTTAAAAATAATCCAAATTTTCAAATAGCGAACGAACAAACACACACACAAGAGGGGGAAACAACACTCGAGAGTAGTTCATTCATGGGACATTTAAACTCTACAACCGATACTAGAATCGTAGGCAATAAAAATATTTGCCCTAAAGTTGTAGAAGGTAGTAAACAAACCGCTTTGACTTTTAAAAAACCGCAGACAGAACTCGAAGCGCGTGTCGCCCTAGAAAGGAATTTACTATCCAGGT
>JABUQX010098227.1:20000-32088 GCA_015478945.1 Trachelipus rathkii
TTATTATTATTATTAATTCATGCAACTTATATTTCATCCCAGAAGCGAACAAATTTTATTCTCCGTGATGTTAAAGATTATTTCCTCCAAGAAAATGTAATTAATTTTCTGGTTCCACCTACTCATTATGGTATTTTTTGCAGAAAATATTAACTAACTTTCCTTGTTCCTCCTCACCTCTGCTAGTCACCTCCAACTAACTTTCCTTGTTCCTCCTCACCTCTGCTAGTCTCCTCCGGCGGAAACATCTACCGTTTTATCTTCCTCTAAAGCTTGATTCTTCTAGCAAATCTTTTGTCTCTAATTTTATTTTAGATTTCTAAGCTGCTACTCCTTCTTCACTACCTCCAACTCACTCACACCTAGCACAGTAATTCCTTCTAAAGATATTACTTCTATTCTTTCAAAGCTTAACACTAAGAAGGCGTATGGTTTTGATGGTATCCCTCCTGTGGTTCTCAAAACTTGTGCTTCTGAGTTCACACCTTGTCTTCGTAAACTTCAATCTTTCCTTCCTCTAGAGTCTAGAGTCTAGAGTCTAGACCCACTAACTATCGCCCAATAACTTTAACCCCAGTACTTTCCAAAGTTTTCAATCTAATCTTACCGGGAAGATTTGAGAATATCTCAAACCTTCTAATTTTATCTCCGATCTCCGAATACAATGAGGCTTTTGATCATGATCGCTCTACTACTACTACTACTACTATTACTACTACTACTACTACTACTACTACTACTACTACTACTACTACTACTACTACTACTACTACTACTACTACTACTACTTTCCCTTCTCTCTGACTCTTGGACTACTTTTCTTCGATATTTCGGTAATTCCTTTGATGTAGCCCTTGAATATTTCGAAAGCTTTGATCTCTAAACTTTTTTCTTTCGAGATCTATCCTCCTATTTGATTTTTCTTTCCGGTCGTCCCTTAACAGAAGTTGTGGAAGAAAGAACACCGTTGTTCATCTTTCAAATCAATTAATAAAGTGGTGTTACTCAGGGTTCTGTCACGTGCTACCGTGGCTCAATCGGTGTAGCGACAGAATTGCATGACAAGGGCGCAGGTTCGATCCCTAGTCCGGATTCTAGGTAGAAATTACCTAGAGAAGTTCAACTCCTAGAATTGGGCTGTGACCGTGGTGTGATATATATATATATATATATATATAATATATAAATATATATATTATATATATATATATATATATATATATATATATATATATATATATATATATATATATATATATATATATATATATATAAGTAGTAAGGGGTGGGAAACTAGCAGCCAAGGTCACATCCGGAAGTTGCAACCGGATGTTGCAAATGTTGCAAAGCAACATTTTGCAACATTGGGTTTTTCAAGCTTGACGTGTCAAGGTTAAGGTTTTCAAGGTCGGTGAGACCGAATTTAAGGTCTGGAAGACCGTTTTTGGAGGTTTAGCATCCCAAAATGGGGGGGGCGGAGCCCCCCCCCCAAAGAGGGCTTTTTTGTTCCTAGAAGGATTTAAATGATCGGTAGATCATTTTTGATGATTCCAATCGATTTATCGTGATCGATTACCCCTAAATCGATCTTTAAATCGTCTTTCTACGTGCTCTGGTTGGCATTTTACAATGAAAAATATATTCGAAAGAAAATAATTACAATAATTAACATTCGATTAATCGCTGTAGTAATAGGCCCACTTCCGCGAACCCACCCTTTTCGATATGAAGGAATAGAGCTATCGCCTTCAAACTTGGTATGTGGTCATTGTGTGTGATAAACTGATTACACGCGAGTTTTGGTGACCCTAGGTCACCCCTAAGGGGGTGCTGCCCCCTTAGCGTCAAGGTCAAATTCGTCCTGAAAACCATGTTAGGCTTAACGTATCGGAATGAAATTTGGATGTGAGTTATATGATGACGTAATCTCGTCGGAGACGAGATTACGTCCCTCTGCGTCCCCTCGTAAGAGGGGACGCTGCCCCACTAAAAAATTAAAAATGATCGTAGAAGACTGAAACTCGGAGAAAGGATGAAGGAGTCGGAGTCGGAGACGGAGACGGAGTCGGATTCGGAGTTGGGTTTGGTTTCGGAGTCCAGGGACCCCACCGGAGATGGGTCCCCAGTTGAAAAAAAGAAGAAGAAATGCATGGAATGCAAAACAGAGGAAGAAGAAGAAGAGAAAGGAAGAAGGAAAGAAAGGAAAAGAAGAATGCATGAGGAGTCTGAGGAAGGAATCAGAGTTGGTAGTGTCACCGATGTAGGAGCCGGTGCGTTGTCGACATAGTAAACATTCATTTAATAATACAAGATCATTACTGTTTACATAACTGCTTCTGTTCTAAGATGTACATATCGTTAATTGCATTGCCATCTTGCAAAGATAACCTTTATTTTCTAAACGTTGAAGACTAACATTTATATTTTCAAATCTCATTTTCTTTTTATAAACGTTAACTAATATAATTTTTTTTTTCCTAAGTTGAAACATACATATACTGTTTAACTTTTTTTTTTTTATAAGTTTTTATTTTACATTTATACTTTGTGTTTAATTTTATTATTTTTAATTTTTTTTTATTTTTTATTTTTTATTTTTAAATTTATTTTTTTCTAACTTTATTTTTATAAGTTTTATTTTGCATTTATACTTTGTGTTTATTTTTTTTTTTTTTTAATTTTTTAATTTTTTTTTTTTCTAACTATTTTTATTTATATGTATTTTTTTTTTAGATTTATATTTTGTGTTTAATTTTTTTATATAAAGTTTTTATTTGCATATAGCTTTGTGTTATTTGCTTATTTTCATTTATTTTTTATTTTTTATTTAAAATTATTTCTAACTATTTTTATACAAATTTTTTATTTACAATATTAAATACTTTGTGTTTAACTTTTTTTTTATTTTTAATTTTTTTTTTTCTATTTTTAAATTTTTTTATTTTTTTATTTCTTTAAAACTTTTTGTTTTGTTAATTTTTTATACTTTTTATGTTTATTAACTTACAAATTTCGTTTTAAACATAACCTAAAAGCCCCAAGTTAAAAAAAATCCTAATCAAACAACTATCCATCCCCCCTCAGTCCATCTGTTTGATCTATTTGATTCTAATTGATTAAGGTCAAATTTTTTACTAAATTGTAACGTTTTACCATACCCTAACGCAGTAATCACTAAATCAAAAAACCACTATCAAACCTCCCTCCTAACCATCTGTGATCTATTGATCTATGATTAGGTCAAATTTTTACTAAAATTGTAACGTTTTACATACCGCTAAAGCAGTAAATAACTAAATCAAAACACTATCAACTCCCCCCTCATACCCTTCTGTGAATCTATTGATCTATTGATTAAGGTCAAATTTTTACTAAAATTGTAACGTTTTACATACCCTAAAGCAGTAAATCACTAAATCAAACCACCCACCCCACCTTCCACCATTCCTATGATCGTATATTGATCTAAGAAATCTATTGATTCCAAGTCACATTTCGAGTATCCATTTTGGATAAACATAACATAAAATCAGTAAATCAGTAAAAAAAACCATCGAATATATTATAACGTAACAAAGTTTTCACATTAAAATAAAGCTAACTTAGCATCAACTGAACTAAGAATAATGACAAAGAACACCCTGACACATCTTAAACACAAATAAACTGTTAACATTAACAAAGTTCCACACTTAACAACAGTAAAGCAACTAACATGGTATGCTTAACGTAACCTATTCTTACTTTTTCAAACATATCTCTAACATATTAACGTTAATCTTAACACTGACACAGTAACAATTTAAACTAAAATTTCTCAACAACATTGGTTAATTATATACTAATCAACGAATATACTTCAAACATAATAAGGTTTCCACATCAATAAAAGCTAACATGATGTGGAACATGAACTAAGAAAATAATGGACAAAGACAAACCTGACAACCTAAGCCCAATAAAGCTGCCTAATCATTAACAAAGTTCCATACTTGGCAACAGTAAGTAACTAACATTAACATGCAAAAAACGTAACCTATTCACACTTTTTCAAGCATGTCTCTAACATATCAATGTTAATTTTACATTAACACAGTAATATTTAACAAAAAATTTATCATATCCTGACCAAACTATTGTATAGAACTAAGAAAAATATGGTCACACACACACACACACAACACACACACACACACAACACACACACACCAACATACAAAAAGCATTACGCATAGTAAAAACTTGAAATGATTTTTGTTTATCTCTGTTTAGGCTCCGCCCCCTTTCAGAAAATTTCAACTCGAAACATGAAAAGGATTTTATGTAAGGGATAATAAAAATAACTTTATTATCTACATTTTATTATTCAGAATATTTGTACATGGAAAAACATTAAACATTATACATTAGACATAGATAAATATTTATAATATATTAAATGGAAATTATTGTACCCTTATAACCATATGATGCAGTGCGACATGAATTTTTAATAAAGATTCGCTTGTCGGTTGTGTGCTGTACCATTTTAGTACCAGCAACAATACTGACACCTCCATATTTCCCAGGCTGAAAAGTTATATTAGACACACTGTAACATAACCCTCCTCTGTTACTTCCGTGTAAATTAGCATTAGGATTCTGTGACTCGTCTATTCGTGCAGCTTTTTTATGAGGTAGGTCATCGTCTCGTACATCATCTTTATCAACATTATCAAATTGTATTTCATTCATTGCCTTCACTGTAACATCATGGTTTTTGATATCATTGTACAATGACTCATCGTGGCCTATACTATTTTCAGAGCAGCGATCATACGTTAACTTTAACAATTTTTCAAAATTAATAGTATCCTTTGTATCTTTATTGATTGTAAGACCTTTGGCTTTTACAATATATTTTATATTTCCATCTGCAGTTCTTATTCTAACAGCATAAGACTTAGGTCCAGTACACACAAAGGAATCAGCGTATGCCTCAGAACCGTATTCTGCTATTTCATCTGTTAGTTCACCTAAAAAGTTTCCTGTTTCAATAACTTCATCGTTTTCTCCAGCGACAAAAATACAAGAGTCTGTATCGCAGTACAATGCCCTTTGTTTAACTTTGTTAAGTAGCTCGTATAATTTTATACGTGCATATGCAGTCGTAAACGATGCGATAGGAATATTTTTGTAGCAGTTGACATGCGTTCGGCTAGTGCATTTTTGACAACTGTTACAACATATTTACAGCCTATTGGAATAACACTAGTGACTTCATTGTCGCATTGATTGATTAGTTCCCATACTTGTTTATCACTAGTACATACTACATCGCCTCTTGTAGGCGTATTTTGTGCAAATTTTCCCCAAAGAGAATTGAGGCATAATTTTGCAATGAACCTCATCCCAGGGTTTTTCTTGATATTGTTAATATCAAGTTCGACACCTTCCTTTTCTCTGAAAAGACGGACAAACTCTTTAAGTTTTTCCTCGAAATCAGGATCGTCTTCGTGAATATTATTTGGTGGTCCTGATGCCTCTGTTTTTATTTTTAAGAAGTGGTTCACATATCCTTCAAATAAAAACTCCTTCTCTTTAAACGACCAAACTTCAAAAATTTTAATTATTTCGTACCCCATCTCTAATGCTAACTGAATTTCAGGTGTTGTGTATATACACCTTCAATAGCACGTTCATTCTTATCATGATTGCATTTCGCACAATTTTCTTCAACACATTTTGCACAGAGTGGGAATATTAATTTATTTTTGGCTCGTTTAGCGAGGACGGGGATGTATAAGTCTTGAGGAGGAAGAATCTTAATGTAAGCTGTACCGAAATATTTATCATTGATACCATTCTTAAATGATTCAATGTCAGGTACTTTATCACCTATTAGTTTTTCAGGGGGTCCACAAGGGTACTTCATTCGTTTCTGAACATAAGGATATAGTGATGTATAGTCTAAATACATGATCTTCTGTCCTTTAGTTGGAGGGTAGTAATGTACGAATGGTTCAGTACGGCCTCCAAACAATGAATTGTCTATTATGAGTCTGTTGTTAACAACATCATTGCTAAGACGTTGAATATAGTCACTAATGCTTATGTTTTCATCGATATGATCAGGATCTTGAATGATTTGGGTCTTTTGTACCTTCCATTCACATTCCCACACACGTACTACATTAAACCCTGCTTCTTTATACCTATCTTCTTGTTTCATGGTGAGATTATAGCGGTCAACAGCCGATACGCCATGCAGCATACCTTTTCCTTTATTACAGTCTTTATGTCCATGCCATGCACAGCCATGGTATAGGAAAGCAGTTTTCAAACCGTTCACATAACCGAACCCGTCAGGGTAAAGCCACTTGTTCTTAATTTTGAACCCTTTCTCTCCACCGTTACGTGCATGCCTTATGTCTATATTGTTCAATTTTTCTTGATACAAGAGCCAGCGAATTGCTTCATAGGTGAAAGGTTTAGGGTTCTCTCGACCTAGAATAGTAATTTTTTCATCAGGCATAAACACATTTTTATAAAGTGTAAAGCATAAAGATGCAATTGTTGTGTTGTTATCTAGACAATCTATATCAAATTCTTTAATGAAGCTACCTCTAAACTTCTCAAAACATTTTCTTAGTATATTAACATCTTGGGTACAATACTTTTCACATTCTTCATAAATATTGTATTCTTTGCCTATAAACTTATTATAGTACTCTTCAAATTCTAGCTTTTCATCTGTTGACATTTTATCTACTTCGAAGAATTTCTTATCAGGAATAGGTCCTTTATAATTCAACGTATCTTCATTTAAAAATGTATAGGGAAAGAAACCCTTGGAATTGTCTTTTTCACTAACACCCATGCATTTAGGCAAGCTTTTCAATGCACATGGTGTGAAAAGCAACGTATCCCTGAAGTGTATATTTCCATTCGATCCCATTGAAATTATTTTATTGCCTCTTTTTATAGGACTTCTGCTGATAGAATCTGAACTTGGGTGTGTCAGTAATGATGCATATACGAACTGATGATCAAATTTTCCGCCATTATGTGCAGCAACAATTACTTTTGACTTAGGATTTTCCTCTGAAAACTCCATCAGGAAGTCTATAAATTGATTTACAGGTGTTTTTTCGGTCTCTAATTTAAATATTCTTGTTCTTGGACCACAATGTGAACATACTTGTTCACCTTCCTTATCTGTACACATTTCGCATATCATCTGGCATACCAGTAAATAAGGATGCAATTCTATTATTCTTCTTCCTTTATCGTCATATCCTTTATCTTCCTGGTATGTCTCGATATCATAGTAACATGTATAAACCACCGGATCAGTATCTTTCTTCTTTTTAATTTTCTTTTCATGTGCAATATATGATATTCGTCTTCTTTAGGCACGTATTTTTCTTTACATATAGTACAAAAGGCTTTTGTGCAATCGTGTTTGAAATTACCGTGGCGATCAGCCTTTATTTGCACAAGGCAGAGTGTACAAATCTTAATTTTCTTGCACGTATTATTATCTTGATGTTTTTTAAAACAAAATGCATTATAAAATTCACGATTACATTCACGACATTCATGGAATATACCATCGTGATCGAATGAGCCTTGACACTTGTCGTATAGACACTGTCTACATCCATAATGTTCACAGTCTAATTTATGTACAATATTATTACTGTTGAAAGTGTAACAATAAGTGCAAAAGATACCGTTCATATATTTATTCTTTTTCTTGGTATTCTCAAAACATAACTTTAGCTTATCTTCTGTTATAGCATAGTAATGATTAAATCCATCATGGCCTATAATGTATAAAGGATCATTTCTGTTCTCGTTAGATGGATTATAAAGTATTTTTACTCCATTACCTTCAGGACCGAATACGACTATACGGCATTTTTCGATATTCTCGATTTTTTTTCAAAATCAAGTCAGTTACTATGAAAGAATCTGTATATTCCATACCACATTTTTTAGCTAATGCTTCTGCCTCATTCTCAATTGTATAAGAATGAATACCTCTGGGCTCTATACATTCTCTCGCTATTTTCCTAAACAAAACGATGGCTTTGAAAGCGCAACCTACATCCCCTTTCTCTAGATGAACTTTACTAATGTAACGATGTTTGAAACTAAGATTTTGTGGCTCGAATGCATCGGTTTTACAGTCATCGCCTTTGCCTTTAGCTATCATGAACACAGTAGCTACTACTTTGAATTTGGTAAAAGATGCCTTATCACCGGACTGGAATGATCCTTCCAAGCGTCTCATCATCTCTTTCACCCCAATATTGTCCAGTATATCCCTGTAACTGATGTTTACGTAGTATTTCCGGTCAGGTGACTGATCATCGCCAAAAGTGAAATTAATTCCCACCCTCATGCGTGCCTTATCGTAATCCAAGTCTTGTAATATAATATCAATGACTTCACTCACAACCATTTCAAATGATGTTTCAAGATCTCTTGGTCCATGGAAAAAGTTTTCGTCAATAACCTTAACTTCATAGGTATGACGTTCCATTGACCTTTTAAGTTTCCTCTACAGAGATTTGTGCGGTTATGTCTGTTATATTGGATCTTTCTCTCTTTTACCAGCATTCAAATTCATCGAAGGGCTTAGCCTGGAATAAATAGTCATTATTATTATTTATGATACATTAGACAATTAAAATCAAGTTTTCATGCCATTTAGGTCATTATACCAATAATATATTAGTTTAACATAGTATTTCTCATAACATATATTAAATATATTTATCCACAACAACAACAACAACATAACAAAATTTTTTTTAAGGGTGGTTTTAAAACGGGGAATGATAACGACAGGAATGTAACGCTTTTTAGCCTCAAATGGATGGCTTGTATATTCAACACGTTTTCTGGAAAAGAATAATTTTTTTAAGTAAAATGCATATATCATTTTCCCTTTATTCTTTAATTAATGATGTATTTAATTACTTTACGTTGATAATTAATTGACCAGATGTATTACAAGTTACTTTTATGACAAAAATATATATATAATTAATATATAATATATATATATATTATATATATATATATTAATATAATACTATATATATAATATATATATATTATATAAACTACTTAGATGCATATGAAATTATTAAAGAAAAAAACTTACCTTCAGAGCTTTCACTTGGGGTTTGAAAAATCCTCATGTGTAGATATAAGAACTCGGGTAAGATACAACAGGATCTTGACTAAATGAGTTCCTAAGTGTGTTGAATCGTAAGAAGCACTTGATTAAGAAATAAACCTTTCGAGTAGACCTCCGCTGATTATAATAATAACTCAGCTCCCCAATCTATACAAGAGTTGCCAATTCATCAACCATCTATATGATACGCAGTTGCCAGATTTACCAAATTTTGTTTAATTAAATTACAATAAGAAATCGCAATCACTTTATGCAATTATTTTATATAAAAAGGTCATTATTCATGTTCGCGTTTGAAATTTTCTGAAAAGGGGGTGTAGTCTATAAAAATATTGCAGGTGTTACTATTGCGTAATGTTGTGGGTTGTGTGTGTGTGTGTGTGTATGTGTTGTGTTGTGTGTGTATGTGCGTGTGTGTATATGTGCGTATGTGTGGTTTGTGTGCGTTTGTATGTGAGTTGTGTGTATGTGAGGTGAATGTGTGTGTGTGGTGTGAAATTTTTTCTTAGTTCATTACAATAGTTAGGTCAGGAATATGATAAATTTTTTGTTAAATATTACTGTGTTAATGTTAAATTAACATTGATATGTTAGAGACATGCTTGAAAAAGTGTGAATAGGTTACGTTTTTTGCATGTAATGTTAGTTACTTACTGTTGCCAAGTATGGAACTTTGTTAATGATAGCAGTTTTTCATGTTTTAGGTGTGTCAGGTTTGTCGTTGCACATTATTTTTTTTTCTTAGTTCATGTTACGTCATGTTTAGCTTTATTGATGTGGAAACTATATTACGTTAGAGTATTCGTTGATTAGTATGATAATTAACCAATGTGGTGATAAATTTTTGCTAAATTACTGTGTCAATGTAGAATTAACGTTAATATGTTAGAGATAGTGTTTGAAAAAGTAAGAAATAGGTTACGTTAAGCATACCATGTTAGTTGCTTTACTGTTGTTAAGTGTGGAACTTTGTTAATGTTAAAGTTTATTTGTGTTTAAGATGTGATAGGTTTGTCTTTTGGCATTATTTTCTTAGTTCAGTTTGATGCTAAGTTAAGCTTTATTAATGTGAAAACTTTGTTAAACGTTATCATATATTCGTTGATTTTTTGTATAAAGAACTTGATTTATGTTATGTTTATCCAAAAAGGATACTCGAAATGTGACTTGAATCAATAGATCAATAGATCAATATACATCATAGAATGGGTGGAAGGTGGGGTGGGTGGTTTGATTTTAGTGATTTACTGCTTAGGGTATGTAAAACGTTACAATTTTTAGTAAAAATTTGACCTTAATCAATAGGATCAATAGATCAACAGATGGTTAGGAGGGAGGTTGGATGTGTTTTGATTTAGTGATTTACTGCTTTAGGGTATGTAAAACGTTACAATTTTAGTACAAATTTGACCTTAATCAAATAGATCAATTAGATACAGATTGGTTAGTGAGGGAGGTTTGGATAGTGTTTTTGATTTAATGTGATTTACTGCTTTAGGGTATGTAAAACTTACAATTTTAAGTAAAAATTGACCTTATCAATAGATTCAAATAGATCCACAGATGGACTGGAGGGGGGATGGATAGTGTTTTGATTTAGTGATTTACTGCTTTAGGGTATGTAAAACGTAAATTTGTAAGTTATAAACATAAAAAAAGTATAAAAAAATTAACAAAACAAAAAGTTTAATAAAGAATAAAAAAATAAAAAAAATAAAAGAATAGAAAAAAAAATTAAAATTTAAAAAAATTAAACACAAAGTAAAATAAATGTAAAATAAAAATTTTACATAAAAATTAAAGTTAAGAAAATAAATTTAAATAAAAAAAATAAAAAATAAATGAAATAAAGCAAATAAACACAAAGTATAAATGTAAAATAAAACTTATATAATAAAAATTAAACACAAAATATAAATCTAAAATAAAAACTTATATAAAAATAGTTAGAAAAATAAAAAATTATAAAATAAAAAAAAGAAAAATTAAACACAAATTATAAATGAAAAATTAAAACTTATAAAAAAAATTAGAAAAAAATTTAAAATAAAAAAAAAAAAATAAAAAAAAATTAAAAATAATAAAATTAAACACAAAGTATAAATGTAAAATAAAAACTTATAAAAAAAAAAATAGTAAACAGTATAATGTAGCATGTTTCAACTTAGGAAAAAAAATTATATTAGTTTAACGTTTATAAAAAAGAAAGAGATTTGAAAATTAAATGTAGTTCTTCAACGTTAGAAAATAAAAGGTTATCTTTGGCCAGATGCAATGCAATTAACGAATATGTACATCTTAGAACAGAAGCAGTTTATGTAACAGTAATGACTTGTATTATTAAGATGAATGTTTAACTATGTCCGACAAACGCAACCGGCTCTCTAATACGGTTGACACTACAACTCTGATTCCTTGCCTCAGACTCCTCATCATTCTTCTTCCTTTCCTCCTTCTTCCTTCCTCATTTCTTCTTTCCTACCATCTTTTTTTTTCAATTCCTTGCATTTCTTCTTCTTTTTTTCAACTGGGGACCCCCCTCCGGTGGGTCCCTGGACTCCGAAACCGAACCCAACTCCGACTCCGTCTCCGGAATCCGACTCCGTCTCCGTTTCCTCCTGACTTTCCTGAACTCCCTTCTAATGTGCGCCATGGTGTCCTTGGTTCCATCCGACTTTCAGGGGGGCTGGTCTTCTACTAACGATCATTTTAATTTTTAGTCCTTTGCCGGTGCAGGTCGATTGTGCTGACCACAGTTAAGGGCTTAACGTTCGGAGGAAATTTGAATGTGAGTTATATGATTGACGTAATCGCCGTTCGTCGAGACCTGAGATTTAACCGGGAGTTCCGCCTGTTAACCACAGCATACTCTTGTAGCCCCTACACTGCATTATG